>PKRV01003453.1:414580-472235 GCA_003709505.1 Hyphantria cunea | reverse complement strand
AAGCTGGGACAGTAGGAAGTACTAGGCCAACCATGCAGCATAATTTTATCATGACATTCTTTTTCAATTATATATATCCACGATTTGGGATGGTTAAGAATAAGGAGTTTTACCACTCGTGTTCCTCTTATGTATGTCGTAATAACTCACTCACTCTGCGCCTGAGACGGGAGGGATCCGGGAACCGCTTTCTTACGCCATCCGGACCCCTCCTAGCGCCTGCCCGCACTGAAGCGGGCTCCGTCGTCTGATGGTAAAACTCTCAATTTAGGCGACGTACGGCCCACGCGTAACGTCGCCCCCTCGCGGCTTTCCTGTAAAGCGGATGGAGGGGAAAACCCGTCCCACCCATCCGCGGCCACACTCAGGGCGGCATGAGGCTGTGGTTGGCGCGCCTCCGCCGCCAGGTTCGCCGGCGAAGGATCTGGTCCGAGTAGAGGTCGTCCTCCCGGGCCTTCTCCGCCGCCTCCTTCTGCGAGATAACTTCCTCGCAGAAGGTCACGACCGCGGTAAAACTGCTCTCGCCGCCGGCCATGGAGCGTATGACGGCCGGCAGCGAGAGATCTCCTCCGATGACTGCAGCGAGGGCCCGACGCTGCGGTGCCCAAGCGGGGCACACCGCCAGCGTGTGCTGGGCCGAGTCCTCACTGCGATTGCAGTGGTGGCAGGCGGGACTCAATTCCTCCTGGCGACCGAGTGCAGATACTTCCCGAAACAACCTTCTAACCTATGTTTCTACTTTCTTACTTTCTTCTTTACTAAAAGTCCTAGGTCCTGTAGTGGATTATTAAGGGTTGTGGATGGTTATTCATCTGAGTAAAGTATGATATATGACGGTAGCTTAAATTACCACTCAATATTTCAATTAAGTACGGTAGATGGCGTTGTAATATCGCGCTGAATCCCGGTTGAATAGAATCAGCTACAAAATTTGTAACTATTCTCACCCATGGACACCTAATATCAAGAGACACAAGAACGTTGTCCCTCTTCGAGTACCCTTCTTGACTTGGACCTCTGGTTACTTGACCCACTCGGTAAAAAGTAGCGAAGGAATTACTGCAAGGTCATCAAGTCTGGTAATTTGTACGACAAATAAGTTTTAATCGAAAGAAACCGCAATGGGAACCTAGTATTACGGAGTGACATTGGATTAATCGGAGGCCACCTTGCCGTATTCATTAACGCAAATGGAAGCAAGACTTATTCGCGTACAATAAAATCAACTTTAAGGGGAAAAAACCAATTGATTAATGACATGATTTGAGTTTACTGTGGCATGCGTTGGGGTGATGGTACACTGACACTTAACGACTGGTTTTTTTACAAGTTCAAAATAGTGTTTATGGCTGGTATAATTTTTTTGTTTGTTTTTGTCGGTCGGTTAGGTGACTTTACTGGTAAGCTAGATATACTACTTGAAAAAATATTGTGTGAGCTTGGATTAACATTATCATTCTATCATCAATATTATTATTAGTATATGTCCGTTGCTTCATCCTCAATCCTCAAAGGATCTCGGTCTTCTTCTTCTTTTGATGATATGGCAATCAGCCGGATCAGCTATTTCTGCCAATGTCAAGTATTTAAAAGTCTTCAATTCTTAGTCTTCGAGTCTTCAAGTCTTCGTCGTGATGAAATTAATGAAGAAAAATATAAAAAACGTTGATGAAATGAAATGGGGACCGTCTTTCGGACTCTATGTCAAATTCCATTGTAATCGGAACAGTGGTTTAGCCGTGAAAGAGTGTCAGATATACAGGCAGAGTAACTTTTTATTTTATAATATTAGTTTAAAGTATGGAAGTATGACTGAATAATATCTAGTTAAGGATCGCATGACCGAGTGTAAGATGTTATTTTATTATATTATATTATTATTTAATCTATAGTCTCGATTGTCAGCACTTGATGGAACTTGATGCAATACATTCTACAATTAAACTCATTTACACTTATTTCATTATTTTATTTATTTATTTTTACCGGTTTCGAAACTGGTTAGTTTTTAAAAATAAAAAACTGTTTGTGTGGTTTTATGAAACCACGGTAAAAGTGAAACTTTTTTTCACCTGCAAATAAATAAATCTAATAAAGCAAATAAATAACAACATTTACCTTAAACACTGACAAAAACAAATAAATTAGCGTGGAGCACTGGTATACTGTCCGACTGGCCACTGGACACTGGCCGACCGTCATGCGTCACGCGTCACGCGACATGCGATAAGTTTCACTTTAATAAAATAGTCGAATAAATGCAAGTGAGTTTAATTTTAGAATATATTATTTTTATATAGTTTTTGTTATTAAATTTAAAGACAATATTATGGAAAACACAACCTCTCAAATAAAAGAAGAATTTTCTTAATCGGTTCATGAATTACAAAGTTCCTTCGTTTCCGAAATCAAATAAAAACATTTTTATTCTAAATCGTCATTTGGTGTGTTGATAATACAAACTGTCAATTTGAACAATTACCATAGACAAGAAATACTCCATTACTTAAATAGTAATGGAGTATTTCTTGTCTATGGAGCTTGTAGACTCTCCTTTACATAAACGTCAGTTGTATGAAACACAGTCGTCTAGATTGACACGCGAAATGTCCGTCAGAACATTATTATTGTCAAAAAACATTGTTCACATGATATATGCCTGCGTGTTGCATATTATCATTCATTTTATCGTCAAATTTACATTTCAAATCTCATTTGAATTTCAAGTTTAGAAATCAGTTATTGATGACAGTTTTCTAACGGAGCAATTGATATCGTGTGTTGTTAGAGTTCCGTACCCAAAAGGTGAAACGGGACCCTATGACTGAGATTCAAATGTCCGTCCATCTGTCTGTCCATCATCATATTGTATCTCATGAATCGTCTAAGGTAGACAATTGAAAATTTCACAAATGACAGTTTTCTAACGGAATAATTGATATCGTGTGTTTTTAGGGTTCCTTATCCAAACAGTGCAACGGAACCCTATTACTAAGACTCTGATGTCCGTCCGTCTGTCTGTCTGTCCGTCACCAGACTGCATCTCATGAACCGTGATAGTAAGTCAATTGTAATGTTCACAAACGTCACTGAGATGTTTTCTATTGTCGCTATAACAAGGAATACCTACTAAAACAGTATAAATAAATATTTAAGGCGGGTGTGATTTTTTTGCTCGATATTGATAACGGTAACAGCTAGACGCTTGAAATGTATGAAAAATGGTACTGAACCGAGTTCAACTCCCATTTGACTGATTTTTAGAAAGTCATCAATTTGTGTAATTACTTGATCGGTAATTTTAGTCCAAGTGTTGTATGTAATCTATAGTAAATATATCCGCATAGGATTAAGCGGACACCTTCTAAACATAAGTTTTTCATCATAATCATCATGACGTCGACAGCCCTTAACATTCTGCTATTGAATATAGGCTTCTCCTTATTAAGGAGGTTTTGCAATTAAAGAACCAGGCGATTAGTTCAAGAAAAAAAGTGACGTCATAAGGAGACGCCGTAATAACCTAAGACATCGATCATCGTGTCTGTCAGTGTGTCACGCGACGTCACACTCGCTGTATTCCTACGAATGCACTTGTATAAAAGGTAACCACAAATCATGATTTTAAAGGATATTTTGTTGGACATTGGCTACTTTTCGTTACGAAATCCGATAAAACCGAGATTGATACGGTGGTGCAGTGGCAACCAATACGACTGCTTGAGGTCTTGGGTTTGATACCGGGATCGGGCCAAAAGTTTGTACGAAAATGCAGATATTTGTTTCGGAGTTTGGGTGCTTTCCAAGTAGGATATAGTATCTAAGTAATTTAAACCAGTGGTCTAGTACCCATTGTACAATCTTTGCTTATTTTGCTGCTTTCCTTTTAAAAATATTATAAGTACGCGGGTGGAGCCGCAATCAGAAGTTAATTACAATTTAATAGCTTTTTAGATCCGGAACCAGTCAATCTTTCATGGTCACCCTACTCATACATTTAAAACTACAGTTGCAATTTTATATAACTACCTCGATAAATATGTATTGTCGGTTACTTTAATATACATTTAATAATATATAAAAAAATATAAAGCTACTGTAACCTAAATTACTTGGTAAATAACACTGTCAGTCGTTTTCGTGATGAAACGGGTGTGAGTATATATCTTTTTTTTGTTGAGCATCAATTTTTAAACATGGCAACATTTTTTTTGCTTTGGCAACACACGATGTTGTTAAGTAGGTAATTTTTAATGTGAATTTTTATTGAATGTAGGGTGACTTGCGAATGGTTTTAAGAAAATAAATATAAAGTTAAGTTTTTTAAGTGGTTTTGTTTTCAAACCCCAAAAGTCTGCCTCGTTGGTCTAGTGGTTAGCGTTAGCGACTGCAGATCAAGAGGTTTCGGGTTTGGATCCCGGGTCGGCCTGCTGTTCGGTTTTTCTTACAAGAAATTCTAAATAGCAGTCCGGAGTATGGAAGATGGTGGTGTTTCCTGCTCATGCCTTGGAGAGCACGTCAAGCCATCGGTCCCGGTTGTCGAATCGTTATTGGGAAGTCAGTACCCTCAAAAATACTGACAACTAGTTCAACCTTCGAATTCAGTTCATCCTGAGAATTGCGGAGGTCCGATGCCAGTTGCTCTATGTAAAATCTGGTATTCAGGTAAAACCGGTTGAACCAGTAGCCGATTTCAAATCTTAGGCTAGGCTAGGAAGATGTTTTCAAACCCCACTCACATGCTTGCACGTCTGCATTCCTCCTTCAACAGCATCCTGGATGTTTTTTCAGATAGATGGGACTCCTCGCTCATTTTCAGGTGATTTTACAACCACACTAGTTAATATTAATAGCTGTGGTAACACTTTATTCAACATCGTATTCCACAATAAATATGAAATTATAAAATGACCATGAATGTAAGCAAAACCACATTTCAAATATAGCTATAAACCAAAACCCACATTAGAATCAACACAAAAAGTTTCATAATTAGTGTAATGATCTGAGATTACATTCAAAAGTATTGACATTGATGATATGTCAATGTCATTAGGAAATGACGTCACCAATGATATACGTTATTTGGGGTTGCCACAATGCAACTGTTGCAAATTAGCACTTTAAAATGATGATATAATAGATTTGCACGATCATTAAATTCAATGGAGCGTTAAAACCTAAATATAATTATAGTTAACCATGCCGGATCGATATATAAATTATTATTTTATTTTAGTTATTGGTTATAATGGTGTAAGGTTATAGATTACGTCAAATATAATTAAAAAGTAGCTTTTTACCCAATTGCAAAAAAAGGTTATGTTTTTTTATTTATGTATTTATATTTCTTTGGCACGCTCTTAGGCCTAAACGGCTTGTTGTATTTCTATGTGAGTGGAGTTAAAATATATATATATAATAGCGTCTTTTGAAAAAGTTACTAAAATCAGGAAAATTGATTCCTATTCAGAGACGTTTACGGATAAATAACACACATCGACCAGTGCCACATTAATTAATTTATTTCGGGCTTGGGTCGGGTTTAAATGGGCATTGTTTGCTACCGTTTTCTGTTATTTGTTTTAAGACTTTAAGGCAATCTCTATGTAAATACACTCTTCAATTAAGGTATCTTTGTGTAAGAAATCCGGCAATGCAATAAACAGAATAAAAATTGGGATATCAAGATCTTTTTTCTTTAGCATTGTTTGTCCCTCATGGCCCATGGCGCCTGTCATACGAGTCTGACGTCATATTTGGAGCTGTCAAACTGTAGTATGTGGGAAACAGCGTGATGGGTAAGTGGCGGTGTTGCCACAGTGTAAATATTTACACCACGACTAGGTAGAAAAGGTGAGTTTAAAATATTTCATTCGAGTTTCGGTGTTAGTTTTTGGAAGTTCAATGATTAGGTTTACATTAATATTGGTGTTAGATAATAACACGGCACGTTTTATATAAAATGTACGTTTCATATTGATTAGTCTTATACTGATTAATATTATATTGGTTTGATTTATATAATTAATTGTTTTACATAATTGATGATATCAACTTCTATATTTTAATATTTTATCTTAACTCAATAAATACTACTTAGGAACATAAAAAGTGATTATCTATACAAATAAATTTTTATTGAATTCTTTGTTCAGCTTAACAAAATGAGTGTCACAGTGTTATTCTACTGCAATAATCTACACTGTACTAGACAGTGACTCCGCAATATGCGCCGGCGCCAGCGCGAGCGCACCCACGTGATTAGGTCGTAATGGCGACGTAATAGCTCACCACGGGACCCTGCTCCAAGTCCTATTACTCGCGACAAATTATGTGTAAAAAGGTATGATAACAACCATCATATTTGGAGATTCCAAGCTATTTATATCCCCTTACTTGGTTTGGGTAAACTTTGATTAAAATAAAATGTTTCCTCGACCTTTGATCTAATGTTGTCACAATAATGTTGGTAAAAATAAGGAAATAATATGGCAACACTATCGTTGTATGAAGGGAGATCCTTATAGATAGTAACTTTTATGAAGCCTAGTATTTGATTAGTCCTTAAACCTGCTTTCTGATAAATGACAGGCTGGCGGCCGTTGAAGGCCGGTGATGGTAGTGTTTTGATTAGTACTGTAGACTTTGTCCAGCCGTTTCGGAGGAGATTAGTAACAAACACCGCGAAAATATGTGTAATATTCGACACTTGTGGTAAAGTTGTCGTTATCATGTAGGTACGTCGTAGCATGATTCGGAGCTTTTTAGTATGTATTCAACATTATTTGTAATTTATATATATTTTATATATTAATTGAATAAACTACAATGTTCCCATATTTTACGTATAAACTGAGTTCTAAAAACCAGTTCATATTCCGATTTATTGCCGTGATTAAGCTGAAAACGGCAGAAAAATCTTTCTCTTTTTCTTGTCTCTTTTTTTATTTATTCTTGGAAAGACTTATAGACACATAACATTGATAGATAAGTACAGTTAAATCACTTTATTGCTAATTACAAGTCTCTGTCGACTTTAATTAAAATGTATACACACATACACAAGAAATAACACTGGGGAATTCAACGTTGTTTTGAATTTCGCACTTACTATTCAGCGCACTTACTCCGAATAAGTGCAATGGCTGGACACAGATCATGTTCCCCTCCTTAAAAATGTCGTTTAAAAATACAAACTGTATCATTTTTGGATTTTTCACTGCTGCTGAATGTTACACTCGCGGGTCCTATTGTATATTGCAACTATTTTTTTTTTTTTTTTTACCTTTGTCTTGTCAAAATCTATCTATCTGTCTGGTGGAAAATATGAATCCAGGAGTGGTGGTCACCATACTCATTACGATTACACTGCAACAATGCAGTATGGTGACCCACACCATGGCGGCCTGCATGGCTGGCTTGCACTCACCAACGAAACACGTCAGCTCAAATGCGATTTTAGGTTAGTCTTCTATAAATATAATAATAAATATAATAAATATTTCGGACATCTAACACACAACGTCATCTAGTCCCAAACTAAGCAGAGCTTGTAATGGGTACTAGACAACTGATATAATACTTATATACTTTTTTTTTGTAAATACATACATATCATACATAGAAAACACCCAAACTCCGAAACAAATATTTGCAGATCATTCAAACATTTGATCCGACCCGGGAATCGAACCCGAGACCTCAGGAACAGCAGTCGCATACGTTACCGCTAGGCTACCGAGGCAGTCAAATGATTCTATGAGAGGGTAGTACCCCCCCGGTTGAGTCTGCCTGTCCGTACGGAAATCAGCGTGGCTATACTATCTTTAAAGATTTAAAAAATACAAATCATAGACAAAAGACTCTAGTCTAATTAATCACATCTATAATCATTTACATAAATAAAAATGAATCGAATGAATGAATATGTACGCGCATAACTTTCGATCGACTGCACCAATTTGGATAATCCTTTTATTATTATTGTCTGGACAAAGATTATGTAGAAGAAATTGAAAAGAAAACCGGAGGTGTTGCATTTTCTTATTCGGCTTAGTTCTGTAAACTGCGGTCCTGGGGAAGTTGAGGCGGGCTTAAAAGAAGTTTTTTTGCAATTTAGAAAATATTCACAAAAATTAATATGGCGGTACAGAAGTTCACCAGGTCAGTTACGTTTTTTTTTAGATTTCAATAGATCATACTCAATATCAGTTAACAGTGTAAGTATTATAAGACATGCCATTTTGAATTTATATGCCAAAGTGATATCGTTGTTAAAATCCTGTCAGTCGTACCTATATGGCAGGGTCAGATCTGATCAAGCGATAATAATCTTGTTCGCATTGGAAAAATATTACATTTTACATATACACCGTCTAACTTACATTTTTTTGAATAGGAATAAAACATCGCATTAAAATTTGATCAATTTTATAACTTTTCTCAGACATATAAAAAGATTGCGCTACAAAAGATGGTAATGGATGGTAAAAGTACTTAATAAGGCTTCAAAAGAAATATAATTAGGAATGTAAGGAAAAAAATCAGTAAAATACTATGTCATTTAAATTAAATGGCAGCCATGACAAATCATTCTGTTTTCTTTTTTTATTGGCAATACAGTTTTTGTCTTTTTTGCCAGTGTCAAGTTCAAAATCATTCTGTTCTTACGAATTATGTGTGTGACTCACAATTTGAATTTGAAAATAGAACTGCATTTTTTCTTCCACTTGCCAGACTAAAAAAGCTGTTTCACGAACAATCAGTGAAACAAAATATAAATAATAATAAAATAAATACGCTCCAGTTATTGATACATGTAATGGCGCCATTTACTAAAACGACATGCGTGACGGGAACATGAGATGGTCAGCATTTCAATTAACAGGTGTATTACTTAGAGCTGTCCCTTACAGTTTCACAACTTATTTAAAAAACTTTATAATATAAAGAGCAAAGGAACAGAAAGTGATGTTCACTTGATTGGGCACTACTCGTCAATTTTAACTGAATGCTTAAAAAATTAATTTGTAGGAACAAAGGAATAAAAATACTTAGGTATTTCATTGTGCAAGTCTTTCAACAAAATATGTATTTTAACACTATTTTATTAGCTTCTACTTTATATTTCCTTAATATTTATCCTAAAATATTTACAAATATAAATGTTTCTAACAAATACATTTGGTCGTCGTCCATTACGCAATATGCAAGTGACATAAGATTTATGTCTATCAAAATTATCATTCGAGATATTTGCATGTCCATGTCTCTTGATACAGATGTGCGGACACGCCTATTTCGTGATATTAATTGACTACATAACTCAATGTTATTAATAAAGTAAAAATACTCAGAACCTGTTCTAACTTGATGTATTTATTTAAGATTTTATTAGTTTTAACGAGCTCTTTAAGGATTTTTTGTATTTATTTGCTTTATGTATTTGCTTGTCTAACTGATACTATTCTGACTCATGAAAAACATGAGCAGAATCCAAGAGTAGTGGTCACAATTCTTATTGCGAATACAGACAATGCGACAAGGCAGCATAGTCACTAACATTGCGGCAGCTTACTGAGATGTTTCTGCATCACTGGGCCTTCGATTCAGGCACTCACCAACGAAACAGGATAGTACTAATTCTGTCATTTTTGGTCAGTCTTCTGTGAAAGGGTAATCAGTCGAGCAGACTCGTTCGTACTGCGGCTTCAGCGTGGCTCTACTACAGTACAGTACACATTACAAATTTCTTTTTAAGGTACATGAGACCCTTACAAAAGAGGTACATCCCACGGTTGCCAGAGTCATTCCCGCGCAGAGCGGGCGAGTACAGGCGAGTAGTGAGAGATGATAGGCCGCGATCTATGCTCCAGAAGGATTCTGCAGAGCGGGATCAGCTCTTTCCCGATCCCGCTCTGCAGACTCCTTCTGGAGCATAGACCTTATTAAGCGGTATTTTAATAATGTTTATTAGCTCGAAAGCGCTGTCAATAAACTACATCAACGCATATATAAATATCAAAGACCCTTCCTAACAGATCATCTCGCAACTGTACCGAAGCAGCTGATACAAAACTTAAAAATGTAAAGGAAATGAGTAATTTTAAATACATAAAAAATATTGGTGATGAGTTAGCAATACGTCATTTCGAACCAACGAAGGCCGCATATCGTGTTCGATAAAAAATATGTCGATCGATCGATATACTGTTTTTAACACGAGCAGGATTTTGACATATCATTGATGACTTAATCTCTATTTAGTTTGATAGCTATACAAGATAGGGCCTAAAATGTTTTGGTTTTAATTATTCTCATTCATTGAAATCCGTTCTTTTTGACACAAAAACTTCTCAAATTGTTTTTGAGCAACCACCTACAAGCACTTTCTTTTCTAAATCCTTAATATAATGATCAACACACTTTAACAGTCCACTGACATTAAACAGTAATATACCTCGATGGATAGACGGGTTGGTACAGGCTTTGTTTCAAGTTATCTAGAGACGGTGCCCGCTTCGATCCGGGCAGGCGCTGGGAGGGGTCCGGATGGCGTAAGAAAGCGGTTCCTGGATCTCTCCCGTCTCAGGCGCAGAGTGGCACACCGTGTGGTTTTAGTCGGCTCGATTCCGACACACCGCCCCGCCGCAAACCCCGGTGGGGTGAAGGCCCGTGGGAGTTTCCACACGAAAAAAAAAAGGCTTTGTTTCAAGTTATCAGCGCCTCATGCCACCCTAAGTGTAGCCGCGGATGGTCGGGACGGAATTTTCCCCCTCCATCCGCTTCAAGGGCCAGCCGCGAGGAGACGACGTACGCGTGTGCCGTACGTTGCCTAAATTGAGAGTTTTACTATTCCCGGATCCCTCCCGTCTCAGGTGCAGAGTGGCACAACGTGTAGTTTTAGTCGGTTCGATTCCAACACACCGCCCCGCCGCAAACCCCGTTGGCCGCAAACACCACAACAACGGCCGGGGGGGTTTCCACACCTAAAAAAAAGTAGCTTCGTTTAAATTATCCTTCTCTTTGCAGTGATGTTGTCCTATGTATTATGCACCCTAAGTCTGCTCTCAAGACACCCACGAGATGGATAGGGCTGGTGACACTCCGTGTCCTTACTCCGTTACTACACGAACTACGCTTATTTAGTATAAATATTTACCCTTTATTTAAAGAAGGAGGGCTATGTTTTTCGAGTGTAGGCATGTATATTTCTTTGGCACACCTTACAGCCTAAAAGGCTTGTCAAAGTTTAATGTGAGTGGTGTTAATAGATTCGTCTTAGTCGTGATAGTGATACCGAGTACATCAAAATTAAAAAAAAATCAATTTTAAGGATTTTTAGCGCTAAAAGTAATCTTAAAAAAATGTTTTTACAAAATACGTAGAGTGTGGTATCAAAATAAAGAACGGTGATTACGAATACATTTATAATTTAGATGTTTTATTTAAAAAAAAAACTATTTAATAAAGATGACAGATATTGACACAGTCGGTTTTTTTACAAATAATTTTTCTTCTTTTTGATTCTTTTACACTATATTAATATTTTTAATGTTTAACATTTGCTTTTGGTTTTCTGCAATATGTAGCTGTTATAATGTTAACAGGAACGGAAGTGTGTAACAGGAAGTCGCGCAAGTGCTTTCATTTGACTAGTGTTCTGTTAGGGTTGGCTCGCTGTGAGACTCGCTTGTTATTTAAGTTTTTTCTTACTTAGTTGTGACTGAAGTATAAACGAGTAAGCCTTGATTCGAAACTTGATTTGACCGTGGGAGAGCCACGCCTCGGCATGCTTGAGCCGGCTCGACCGGAGTGATACCACGGCCTCACAGGAAACCGGTGTGAAACAGCGCCTGCGCTGTATTTCACTGAGTGAGTGAGGATACCGGGGGTCCATAATCAAACCCTTGCCTTAATCCTCCTTCCCATCCCCAAAAGGCGGCAACGTACTTGTGACGCCCCTGGTATTGCGGGTGTCCATGGGTGGCGGTAATCGTTTACCATCAGGCGGTACGTCTGCCGGTTGCCCCCTGTAACATAAAAAAACAGTGTAGATTACAGTCTGGTTTAAGTTAAGTGGTTACCGACAACACCATGCTGTAATATTTGGCAAACACTTAACGAGAGAATATATGCTTATAAAGAATGTAAACCAAGATTATTTTGGACCTTAAGATAAATAACTAAACAGATTATGTATTTATTTTTTAGATTTAGTGCTTATTTCTTAGTTGTATAATGACATGGTAAAGTAAATAGATATCACAACATATGAGTTTTAAAATACTAGCTTACCAGTGCCCACTTCGTTGGACGTCAACTGTCCCCATCTTTGGACGGGGGCATCCTAATACCAGCTCCTCCCTTTGGACCGCATTCAACGGAGAGCAACTCGAATCATCGATTTCCAAGAAGTTTTAATTCGGCTAGACCCATTGGCGCTGCGTAGAGATGTGGCTTCACTGTGCATCTTCTACCGCATTTACCATGGGGATCGCTCCGAGGAATTGTTCGGGCTGATTCCTGCCGCCTCTTTCCGACATCGTCCTTCGCGACAGAAATTTCATCCCCATCATCTAGATGGTTGGCAGTCCACAGCTGTGCGCTTTTCAAAGAACTTTCTGCCTCGCACATCTAGTGTGGAATGAACTGTCCTGCCGTATTCCCGGACCAATACGACCTTCAAACCTTCAAGAAACGAGCGTACTCCTTCTTAAAAGACCGACAACGCACTTGTGACGCCTCTGGTGTTGCGCGTGTCCATGGGCGGCGGTAATCGCTTACCATCAGGCAATACATCTGCTCGTTTGTTTGCCTCCTATACCATAAACAAACGTTAACCGCCTGTTTTTCTTCGACTTGATTTACAAATACTTTTTTTACTGAACGAACCTGAATATTTTGTTTTGTTTTTGTTCTATCTTAAAAAAGTAAGGCCTATGTCACTCCTGAGTTGTATCGCTTTCTGTTAAAGAAAGAATTTTCATGATCGGATTAGTACTTCCAAATATTACTACCTGCAAACTTACAAAGAAATTTTGAAACTTAACCTCTTTATAATACTAGTATAGATTAATAATTCTGACAGAATTTATCCTGAGAAAACATCTAAATCAATAGCCTCTAATTATCTATTGCTGGACATTGGCCTGTTCTCAGAAAGGAGGTTCTGGGCTATTTTATTAGGCCAGATGGGTTGGTATTGGATTTGTCTCATTCCCTTCTCTGTACTGTTTGCCTGCAAAGTTCGCAGTTAGGCTCTTATCCGCCTCTTACGACATCCATGGGATGAATAAAGGTGGAGACACTTAGTATTTTTTTACTTAATCCGTAACCACACAGACAATTCTCAGAGCCTCACTAAATAGATTCTTATTTCGTCTAAAGGTGTAAAGAAACTCTTAGTATAAACTTTACTGTGGGAGAGCCACGCTTCGGCATGAATGGGCCGGCCTGACCGGAGTGACACCACGGCCTCACAGAAAACCGATGTGAAACAGCACTTGCGATGTGTTTCACCGAGTGAGTGAGGATACCCACAGGCTCACAGGAGGCCCACAAACCAACCCCTCCCCACAAACTTCTAAAAATCTCAAAAAGTCGGCTGCCTGTTACGATGCCTCTGGTGTTGCGGGTGTACAAAGGCACGGTAATCGCTTATCATCAGGCGATATACCTGTACGTTTACCCCTATTCTAAAATACGCACGCACAGAAGCATAATATACTTATTAGACGTTAGAAAAAAATAAACTCAATGGCTCAATCAGAAAAATTCACCAAACAGTAATCGAACAGATTTGTACTCCACATCTCGCTTACATATTGATTTTTTTGATTCATTAAATAAATTTAATAAGTGAGCAGAATCATGGTACATAGTAATTTGACGACTAATGGTGTAGTGGCTTCAAGAGCAACGGTCCCAGGTTCGACTTAGTGTATACCTGATGAATCAGCCTGTGAACTTGTCAAACCTCAATGAAAAGGTCAGGCGAAGTAAAGATATATTATAAATGGACTGCCTCGATGGCGTAGTGGTAGCTTATGCAACTGCTGTGCTTGAGGTCTCGGGTCGGATTCTCAGGTTGGATCAAACGTTTGTATGATCGCCAAATATTTGAAGAGTTTGAGTGTTTTTTATGTAAAATATGTATCTCTATATACGAAAAAATGTATTTGTTTCAGTTGTCTAGTACCCATAGTACAAACTCTGTTCAGTTTTGGCCTAGAAAACCTTGTATGTTAAATGTTCAAAATATTACAGATGATAAATTTACAGTGTAATAAAATATCCATGTTATAACTATATTAAGTAGCCACAATTTTCCTAAATATGTATTCAATTATTCGACAATTCATAATTTCTAATCCTACTTATGTTATAGGAACCAAACCTGATTATGTCAATGGCAATAGACAGGAGCGCTTATTGCCATCAGCTTATATATTTCTAAATAAAGACACCTATAAACCTCTAACTATCCACATATTATATACAAATAACATGCTACATAGGGGAAATGGTCGCACTCGTCACACATTATTTGTTCTACGTAGGTGGTACCCGAGTGAAGACCGCGTCTTGGTAAACGTAGTGTAGGACGTCCACATGCCAGGTGGCCAGGCGCAAAAAGGATAGCAGGAACTGGATGAGAGAAGCCGAGGATCGAACCAAGTGGCGTGCAATTGGAGAGGCCTACGTCTCAGTCAGAATCACTATTGACAAGACCATGAGGTCTGCCTTTTGTTTTAATTCGAGCACAGAATTACCGATCTTAAAATGCGAATGTAAAAATAACATGGATATTATTAAAACCGGCATATAAAGTTAGTACTAGTGTAGTAATCGTACGTACGTAATAAATTACGTTAATTTTAATTATTAATACGTAATACTTGTTTAATACAACAAATCAAATGCGAATGTACAACATTGACAACACTTTTCCCATAAAAAGATAAGCATTACCCTTTGTTTTTATAATCCGATGTGGTAAAAATGCTTCTAAATCAACCGCTAAAGTCCAGGAAAAAAATAGACATTAAAATTTCGTTATAATTATTTTATCTATTGTAGTAAAAGTTCATCAACTTCGAACTGTATGTCTCAAATTATCAATTACTAATAACCTCCATTGTCCATGAACTCGTAAAAAAGCTCACGTACTGCCAACATTAAAAAACCCAACCTGCCAACATCATAAAACAATTTTGATTAAAAAAAAAAACAAACAACTTTTTTTTGATACATCACTGATCTCAATATGGAAATCGATATAAAAATCGATAGAAAGGAGCGGGCACAACAAAAATCACGAATCATTGCTTCGTGATCTGGTTTTTTCGACGTCTCAATAATAAATTTGGACACAAAATAAATAGTTATATCTCAGCGTGCCGTAATTATGTTGTTAATAAGTAGAATGCAGCTATCTGAATCAATCGGGACGTCATTTGTTTGACGTTTCAATCAACATTGCATTGTTTGTATTGTATGTTTAATATGTATAGATTGTGTTACCGATATACCGGTTTTTTTGTTCGTCCATTGTGAGATGACGGCTTGTTTTTGTTTAAGTTACGATTCGGACAAGCTCGGCGGGCGCCCGATGAATCCGTGTCGTGTATTGAGAGTTGAGAGTCTTTGTAATTTGTTATGAAATATTAGTCTGATAGATTTGAACGCTGATATAATGATGGATCGTTCGTGAAATGCTTGGAGCAGGGAATTAGATGTCATTATTAAGATTCATTGCTAAATTTATTATAAAATGTACGATTCATTGTTATAGATATTTAGATACTTTAAGAAGGTTAAATTCTCCTTCACAGACTTCTGCACTTCCATACTCCAGGTGGTTAAAAAACCTAACAACACTTTACTCATTTGGGAGAATTGGACCGAGATCGAGAATTGGACCTGAGACTCAGCCTAGGCATGTATCCTAGCAAGACCAACCGTCAAATATTTTGGTTGGCCTTACAAGGAACCACCGGCTTTCTTAGGAACACTATCTATATTTTCACTAAAATCGAAACAAAGTTATTACTTGTTTCTATTGTGCCAGGATAAATCTTTATATGACCATTTGCAGTAAGAAAAGATAATAGTTTATATGTAATTATTTGCATAAAAATAGTTTTTGCTGTGTGTGCGAATTACAATTTTGACGTCGTCTAAAGTCTACTAAGCGAAGCCTACTAACAAAGTAGCGACGCGAACAACTTGCCGCCGTGTTTGTGTCCTTAAGTTTAATGGAGCTAAGTGTGTGCTTAAGGAATTGGTTACCACATGACAATAACTGTGTTTTTTTATTATCTTTCAAAGTAGCATGACCTTCCATTGTCTACCCACCTTATAATTAGGTTCATTAAGTAAGTTAAATAAATTAATATTTTTTTGACCGAATCGTCACAATTCGTCTAAATAACAGCAAAAGAAACTGTGAATAAATATGTTTTCTAAGGCTCGCTGATCTGACGAATAATTCTTAACTTGTGGGCTAGAGCTCGTGGTGTCAATTTGCCCGTACCAATCTGAATGAGTACTATTATTTGAGTTATTATTTAATGTCTCTCTTCAATGTTCTAATTACTAGATTATCAGTTTTGGAATGATCCAATAATAATAATAAAAATTAAAAGTAATTTATTTTTTACAACAATTCAAATGGGTATAGTACCTATACAGGAAATGGGCTTGATTCTCGAGTATAAAACTCCTTTTGTTTAATATCTAACCAACAAAAACTTGTCACTCAAAACGATTTGCTATTATGATTAAAAATAATGTAAAGTTGTCAATTATATTTCTTTCATTATTTACAGATATTCGCGGCGCGAGTCACTACTGTCATCAGTGCACATTGTCTATGGTAAAAGTTCTCCGAATAGGTCCTATCGCAATAAATATCACCCTACGAAATGAATTCACAATTGACAGCAGTGGGCATTAAGTCTATAAAATAACGTCAAAATAACTTCATTCGCATTAATGATTATGTAAAAGACAGTTGCTGTCCTTAATGTCCCTGTATGTTTTTGCACTAAATAAATTATATCAGAATATTAAAAACGGACACCTGACAAGTTTCGGTCAGAGATAAAAAACCAAGACCGTTATGAGTTACAATCTAATGACTCCTTCGATTTAAAAAAGGAATTGTAAAAAAAAGAATTAAAAAGTAAATACGCGCTCGCGAGGTGCGTTCCAATTTCAAAGTCGCCACATGTCGACGGTGACTTGCATGATTTGGAGCTTTGAGCTTACGAGCTATCGCGGCGATTATTTTTAAATGTGGTAAAGTAAAATATGTTTGGCTTTCAATATAATGATTTATGTTTTATGATACTCAAATAAATCGAAACATCCGTACGAATATTTCGAAGAATTGAAAGCACAGGTTTTTTTTCGTAGACCATGTTCATAATCTGAAGATTTTGACGTTAATTTAAGAGAAAGCGATTTGAAGTGACTATCGAGGAAAAAATTGGTTCTTATAAAAATATCAAAAGAATTAATGACTGTATTGGTACACAGCAACGGTGGTAGGTATATTAGATTATTTACATTCATTAATGCGAAAGTTTATTCAAATTGTTATTAAAAAACAATGCGAATGACAAATATTGTTCGCATGTCGCGTGGTTGTTACAATACTTGAGCATCCATCACTAGAAATTACCATGTAGTGTATGTAATTTATAGTGTTTTTATTTTCTTCGTGTTTTTCAAGTGTTCGCTGAAGTGTAAAAGTTTGCAATAGATTTTTATTGCATACTAGCTGAACCCCGCGGTGCTACCCGCGTTTATGATGCTAGTCTAAAAAATTGGCTTTGGTAACTCTTTCAATTATCAGCTATCTGTCAGTGAAAGTCTGGTCAAAATCGGTCCAGCCGTTCCGGGTAATCTCTGGTACGGTTATCTCTAGAAAGTATATGTAAAAAGCGGTTATTTAAAAGCACAAACATACATTCTAATTATATTTATTTGTATAGAAATATAGAAAATACATGATCGACAATTGGTTATTTGGCGGTTTACTGATAAAAGAATCATTTTAAAGACGGTTAAATTAATACTCCTTGCGATTACTCATAAAAGTTTCTCGCACCCGTGAGTCACTAAGTACCCGCCATCATATCTTTTAATCAATATCATGTACTTCATCTTTGCTTTAAAAAAAACATCATAAAAAGCTTGAATAGGATACCCTCCTTGACGCATCGTAAATAAAAGGTAAGAAAATACCTCATATTGATACAAAATATTATTATATTAGTAACAAATGTAAGGAACATCAATATGTTTTGGTTTATTGTGAATTCACTCATTAAACACTCGAATCCTTTGATGCTCTCTTGAAACTCCACAAAGGCACAAAAGACGGTGGCTTTATAAGCCACCTGAATCATATTCTACCCTTTTCATTGATGCACGATGGCTGAACATTATCAATCAGTTCATTCAACATCCTGGAATAATTATATTATAAAAAAATATACGTAGCTAAGATTCTTATTATCATCGGTGGGATTTAATTATTTAATTTATAACTTTATGCATACTGTACATCGGCGGACTTAATGCCCAAGGCAATCTCTACTAGCCAACCTTCGGGTGGTGCAGAAATTTTGTGACGGGCATATATTACGTACTGAAAGTATTACATACCTACGTAAGTTTATATACAAAACAACAAATATATAAACGCTACACACAATTTCATAAGCACTAAAACTGTGTTTATCAACACATATCAATCAAACAACAACCCATAATGTCCCACTGCTGGGCTCGGATCACCTCTCAGGAGAGGGTTAAGGCCTTACGTCCCCACGCTGGCCAAGTGCTGGTTGGGGACTGACAAGATTACGTTGTGGCTACATAATCTAGCATCAACTAACTAATAAATCTCACACTTACACACTCCAAACACACGCTGATAATTACATAGGTAAACAAAAAATCTTCTGTTGTCACTTTACGTGGCGGGAAAATTGGGAGTTAAGAGGTTAAAGTTTTCTTTGCTATAAGTATTCTGTATCTGTGCCCTAAGTACTGTTTCATTACAATAAAAAAATGTAAATTTCGGTTCGAAATAAGACTTTTAGTTTTAATAATTTATAACTTTGTACTTACCTACCTCCTTCTTTTCCTGGGGTCTAAAGACTGCTTAGCTTTTTAGGTTCACTGTGAGTAATATCTATTTTTTCGTATTAGCGGTATTATACAACGGTTAAGAAGTTGCTGGTTATATACTTCACGGAAATTTAAACCATAAATCATTACGACAATTACCAGCTGATTGTTACAAACGCCATTTTGTTTTGTTTATAGTAAAAAATATTTTCAGTCTTTTGACTAGGTTTCAAATAGTGGTTTAAAGTGTCATATCTTAAAAATTAAATTTGTTTACCATTTCAAATTTATTTAATCCTTATTCAGGCCAAGACTATATATATCATCTATTTCAAACTTTACATATCAAATTGGCGTTTTGTCGCACTGGCCAATTTCTGAACTGAATTCCAAATTTAAAGTTATAAATCCATTTATCTGGTATTTTTGAATTTCGAAAACAGTCATTCATTTGTTTTGATTCTCACCCCCATGGTTTTTTAGTGAAGGTATCAATGACCCATGTATGAGACGGTAAATACGCATATGATAACAATTGAATATATTTTACGAAAGAAAATGACTTTATATTTCTCCCACACAAAACGCCAATTTCTAACGTAAGCACTCAATATAATGTACCATTTGATAACTTGTTGCCATCTTGTAGGTTGTAACATATTTAGTTACTTCCTGTGAATTTTTTTGGGTTTTTCATCAAATACACGCCATCTATGTAAGTAAATAAAATTTAACTTTTTATAAGTTCAAGTTAACAGCTTTTCACTAAAAGCATACAAAAGTATATGGTTTTGACACTTACAAGAAAAATCTATTTTCTTTTTATTTTGTCTGTCTGTTTGTTCCGGCTAATCTCTGGAACGGCCTACTTTGACGGGACTTTCACTGGCAGATAACTCTTGATATATGTAATTTAGGCTCCTTCTTATACAAGCTTCGTTACAAAAGTACAACTATTATTGCGGGTAACACTGCGAGGTTCAGCTAGTATATATAAAAAAAAACAAACACAACAACAACAACCCATAATGTCCCACTGCTGGGCTCGGGTCTCCTCTCAGGAGAGGATTAAGGCCATTCGTCCCCACGCTGGCCAAGTGCGGGTTGGGGACTGGCAAGAATACGTTGTGGCTACGCAAATCTTACCGTTGGATGTTTTTTTAAGCCGCCCGAAGGCCTCCAACTAAGCTTCACGACTGTTATCGTATGATAACAACCGGGACCGACTGCTTAACGTGACCTCCGAATCACGGAGACGCTCATGGTAACATGCCACCAGCGGTCACCCATCCAGGTACTGACCGCGCCATCGTTGCTTACCCTCGATGATTGTTTCTAATCACCGAGTGCAACTGGGCTATGAGCGCCACCTAGTATATAGTACGCTACCTAGTATATATAAAAATATTTATTTATTTATGTTTTACATCATCTTCTATCAGGGCAGATTGACCTAATGCTATAAAGAAGCTAACTTACACTTCTATTATAAGGTCCATCTACTTATAGATAAATAGATAGATAGAAAATTCTCTATTTGTCCACCGTAATACAGATATAAAAAGTACAGAAAATGACAAATGTATAATGTACAAAGGGCTTATTGTTTTACAAATGTACGAAGAAACATTCAGTGTCGAAATAAAAAAACAACCCATCTTAAATAAAACAAAATATTACAAATCTTTTAGGTCTTGTACACAAATTACTAAACTTAGATATACCTAAGTATATAAGTAGCGTATAGTATAAAATATAAAAGCTTCGCTTCGACGTGAATGGGCCGGCTCGACCCGAGTGATACCACGGCCTCACAGAAAACCGGTGTGAAACAGCGCTTGCTGTGTTTCACCGAGTGTGTGAGGATACCGGAGGCCCATACCCAAACCCCTGCACCCTCCCCATCCCCAATAGGCCGGCAACGCACTTGTGACGCTTGTGGTGTTGCGGGTGTCCATGGGCGGCGGTAATCGCTTACCATCATGCGATGCGTCTGCTCGTTTGCCCACGATTCCATAAAAATTTTAACTTTTTAACAACTATTTTTGACTGCCTCGGGGGCGCAGTGGTAGCGTATGCGACTGCTGTGCCAGAGGTCTCGGGTTCGATTCCTGATTCGGACCAAATGTTTGATGATCTGCAAATATTTGGTTCGTAGTTTAGGTGTTTTCTATGAATAATATGTATGTAATTACAAAAAAAAGTATATATGTATTAATATCAATTGTCCAGTACCCATAGTACAAGCTCTGCTTAGCTTGGGACCAGATGGTCTTGTGTGTTGAAAATTCCGAAATATATTACTACCGACTACACGTATGGCCTAGTGGTTTCAGTGGTCGCCACACCGCTTCCTACTCCGCTAAGTGTTGTGGGTTCAAATCCTACATGGGACAACACTTTGTGTGATCCATAAATTGTTGTTCTAAGTCTGGGTGTACTTTGTGTCCGTTTCATGTATGTTTGTAAAGATCCCCGCGACACAGGAATTTATATTCCTAATGCGGGAGCTGTCTTTTAAAAAAGAAGAAAAAAAATATATTTATATTTATTTCTAAATCTATGCAATCAAATTTTGAAAGGTAAAATAACGGTTATCATTAATTACGAACGGTTCCTAGTTAGAAACGAAATGCGTAAAGCGCAAACAAAAGCGCATCAATTTTACCAACTGAAAGTCAGAACGCCCCTCACGAACCCAGTAATGCGTTAACAACACACATCGACATTCAAGCCTCTATTACGGAGGGGTAAGCAGAGCTTTAAATTCACGCTGTTTTGACCATGTGTAGGATCCGGTTGCAAAAAAGTTGCTTTTTATTTTGGTAGATATAAAACCGATAAAGGTTTCATATTTTGATTATACCTACCTGTTGTGTGATGAAGAACAAAATTTAAAAAAAGAACGCAATTGTCTTTGTTTGCTATTTCGCGCGCATCGGTGTGTACAGGTTTTATAAATACTTAAATGAATTTAATAATTTTTCGTAGCTTTTCCACAAACACTTGGCAAGACATATATCGAAATATTTTTAAATATAAAAAAAATATTGAAAATGTCTAATGTAGAAAAACTTATGTTATGTTTTGAAAGTGAATTTAAAATTAAAGTATTTACTTGAAACGAAGCTTTTTGATTTTGAAAGCCACATAATTGGTCTTCATCTGCTAATAAAGTCGACTCAATGATTGTTCAAAGCGAATTTCCAAAGGATTCATCGAATATTTAGTAATATAATAGATGGCTGCTCTTCCGAAGCAGTTTTAGTTATTATATACTATATATATATTTTTTTTTAATAATTTAATACAAATATTTAAAATCAACCAAATACAATCAAACAATTCATGTAATAACTGACTGCACGGGTGGCCTAGTGGTTTCAGTGGTCACCACACCGCTTCCTACTGCGCCAAGTGTTGTGGGCTCAAATCCTAAATGGGACAACACTTTGTGTGATCCATAAATTGTTGTTCTAAGTCTGGGTGTACTTTGTGTCCGTTTTATTCCTCCACATTCCTGTGTCATGAACATTCCGTGACATGAACGAACCAGAGTGGGAATCACCACATTTAAGAGTAATGCGGCGACCAATTTCTGCAATCAAACTGTTGGCCTCCGATCCCCAACTCCCCAACTGCCCAACTATAATATTTAAATGATTAAAGAAAAAATCTTTTTAAAAACAAACTTTTATTGAAATGGCCTACAAATAATAATAAAAAAAATTCTTAGAAAAGTTTTACTGTCAACTTCTCAGAAAGAGAAGAGACAGAAAAAAAAAAACAGCTTTGAAGACGAGGTGAACAGAAGAATCCAGCTAGGTTGGGCAGCGTTTGGGAAACTTCGTCGGGTCTTCTCATCATCGATCCCACAGTGCCTAAAGACGAAAGTCTTCAATGCGTGCGTCCTACCCGTAATAACTTACGGAGCCGAAACGTGAACACTTACGGTTCGACTGGTCCACAAGTTCAAAGTCGCGCAGCGTGCTATGGAGAGGGCTATGCTCGGCGTTTCTCTAAGGGATCGCATTAGAAACAAGGTGATCCGACAAAGAACCAGGGTCATCGACGTAGCCCACAGGATTAGCAAGCTGAAGTGGCAGTGGGCTGGCCATTTGCCGAAGAACCGATAACCGTTGGGGTAAACGAGTTCTTGAGTGGAGACCGCGTCTCGGCAAACGTAGTGTGGGACGTCCACAAGCCAGGTGGAGCGATGATTTGCGCAAGACGGCTGGCAGGAGCTGGATGCGAGAAGCCATAGATCGAACTATGTCCAACAGTGGACTGCGATAGGCTGATGATGATGATGATGATGATGTCAACTTCTCATTACATAATATTTATGATATAAAATTCTGTCGCGATATTTAAGTACTCGTATTGAGTTAGTTTATAGATAAAAATTAAATTCTTCTAGTTCTTTAATTTACTAAAGATATTAATTTATTTGTTTATCTACCCAGGTAAATCTCGCGACAAGCTTTTATATCATGGAAATTGATCGCAACAGGAATCTAAATAAACACTTGTAAAATAGATTTAAATAAATTAATAAATATTTCGGACATCTCACACACAACGTCATCTAATCCCAAACTAAGCAGAGCTTGTATTATGAGTACTAGATAACTGATATTAATACATAAATACTTTTTTTGTAAATAGATACATATTATACATAGAAAACACCCAAACTCCGAAACAAATATTTGCACATCATACAAACATTTGGTCCGACCCAGGATTCGAACCCGAAACCTCATGGACGGCAGTCGTGTACGCTACCACTGCGCCACCGAGGCAGTCAATAAAAGAAGTGTTTTTGTTACATGTTATTTTATACACAATAGTGGACACCAAACACTTAAATTATCGTACATTCTTGCTGTGGATTTGAAAACAAGGAATTTGGTCAAGAGAAAAATAATAAGGCACAAATACATGGAAAAATATTTGTTGCACGAAGTTAAAAGTTTCTTGAAAAGAGTAAAGTTGATGTGTCAACTAGCATATGGAATAGTTCAATACCCTATAGAATAGCTACTGTTGTTAAAAGCATAAAATAATAATAATGGGACGATGTCAAATTGGGAACACATTTATAACCAATAAATACAAATCACTAAATGATTCTCTCAATAAGAGATAACCAGCATCAATTGAGCAATTCTCAAATCCGAACGCGTAATCTCCATCTTCAATTAACGTCAAGTTGACATCAACTGTCAAATCAAATGACAAATTAAAATAAATGACGCACGCATCGTCGCCCGACGACCAATGGGGGTGCGTTAAATGTTGCCAGTTTAAAATATTAACACAATAGGGTCTGGATCTGTTGGTAAACAAGTGTATTTATGTTTCGGCTCCCGATGCTTCAGGTTTAATTAGTTTGTCCAAGGCGATAGTGTTGAGAGATTATGACAAAATTAAAACAGTAAGTTAAGTTTGAACATGCTAGTATTTATTTTGTATTCGGGACTGTATCTTTTATATCATTGTTTTTTTTTGTTTACTTAAGTGTGTCCATCCATCCATCATTAAAAAATCTAGATTTTTTTCAGGTTACTCAAAACCGTATTACCTAAATGGATTTTCCTAAGTTTCAATGTAAGATAATGTTTTCAGGTAAGTAAGGTATTTAATAACCATGCTAAAAATATGACTGAATAAAAAAAAAACTAAATTTGTTGCTATTACACTTTGATAGGATAGAATAGTACTTTTGTAAGATTTAAGAGGATTTAGTCGACTCACGCATTGTGTTTCATTCGCCAAACAGTATGTATACCGAAATAATTTATAAAACACCTTACTAACTTACTAAACCATTATCACTTCAAAATTATACATATATATGGTTTTACTTCTGCATCTAGCCTGCACATTGATCTCGCGTGCCGTGTGTCGCTCAATTGACAAGTGATTGCACGCGACATCGCCCACTACAGATCTCATCAGTACAAAACTGTTTGTGTTAACATACAACACGTTCCAATCCTATAGGTAGGGTTCTGGTAGCTGTTTCTTCTGGTCATTAGATATAATTATGTGATGACCAGCTTCGGTTTCTGTTGGTGATGATTTTGTTTAAAATGTCGGATATTGATATTCTAAATTTAAATTATCTGTGTGTCAAATTTCATCCAGATTGTTTTATTGTTAACCTTCGCTTCACTAATTTGCTTCTGCACCATTCGGCCTCAGGTCTCGCACTCACCAACGAAACACAACAGGACGATTGCTGCTATTTAAGTTGGTCTTCTGAGTTTATATTTTAATAAATATTTTTGTGCACCTATCCAACGAGAACCACTTTCTTCAATACATCGGTTCAACGTGTCGCAGGGCGCATTATACTACTTATATAATAAAGTTTAATTAAAAAAAAATACATTATTACAGTCAGTTCAAGACCGCAACATCAAGTATAGCCAAGTAATATTAAAAGTGCCATATCATTTCTACAATATATACAAAAATAATTTTTGACTTTTTTTTTAGTTGAATACGGCGGTTACAGATAAGAAACTTACCATGTACCACGTACCAAAGTCATGTACTTAGTAGTAAAATAAAAAATTATAGTGGTATATGCATATAGACCACCGTAATAAATCTTAATTTAAAAAAAAATGCCTGTACTTTCCTGTGCTAAGGAGCCAGAGACCTCCTGTGAGGATTTTTTTTTCCTGCATCTCACCATATTTTTGCAAAATATATTATTTTGAATGATACTGAACGTATCTACTTACCGATCGAGTATTTTTTTTAATATTTCCAAAAAGTATTGATACACAGTAAGGCGAACACACGAGCCGGATCGCGTGTACGCTCCATTAGCGCGTAACGCGATACGGCTGCGATCCGCGGGGATTTGCACGTTTTTTTTTTTATTTTACGTTATCTGTACTTGTACTAGTCGTTGTCTAAATGGCGGGAATTAATTGATTGTTTCACATTTTTCACACGAAAGCTATACTAATCTATTATTATATTCATTTATACAGAGGTCACCTGTAAGAAATCTAATAAAATAATATGATAAATAATAATCATGCAGTATTTTGAATTTAAATTTGAATAATTCCTGTATTTTTTTAGTTTTTTAATACAAATGCATACAGTAGACAATATGTTATATTACTATTTAGCTGTTTTTGATCTGAGCCCCGCTCTGTTCTTGAGTTATAAATATTATTTGATTAATTAAGATTTGATTTAGGATGTGCGACTGAATACTTTTCAATTATTGTAAGACTACATTTTGTATTAACATATACGTAAGTATGTCGGAAGATGTTGGCTAAGCAGATTGACCACGATTTAATTTTGTCCCATCAATATTGTTGTTTTAAAAGTGACTGTCTTTGTCTCGTAAGTTTTAATAATTCACTTTAGAATCTCTTTATAGATTCTTATGCAGCAGTGATTTCGTGAAAAGAGATGGAAAAGTGTAGGTAAGAGGAAGTTGGGAAATATAGAGTTGGAGATCTCAAGTTCAACTTTCACGATCAATGTAATGTCTTTTACATTAATTTTAGACAACTCCCGCACTAGGAATACACCCTGTGTCGCGAGGGACTTTACAAACATGCATGAAACGGCCACAGAGAACACCCAGACTGGGAGCAACAATTTGTGGAGCACACAGTGTTGCCCATATAGGGTTTGAACCACAACACTCAGTAGAGGCTAGCCGTACAGTATATTCCTCATAAAGTATAAGATATTTATTAGATACTAGCTTTTGCCTGTGGTTCCGCTCGCGTATTTGTCCGTTATCGCGATGCTTACCTAAACTAATACTACTATTTTGGTATTGACCGATTGAAATGAATTTGAAAATGATTAAAACAACGTATAATGACCGCGTTCGTGTTGTCGTGTTTCGTTGGTGAATGCGAGACCTGAGGCCCAATGATGCAGCAGCATCACTAGCCATGGTGTGAGTCACAATGCTGCAATGTTGCATTGTCTGCTTTCGCAATGAATATCGCGACCATCACTCTTGGATTCTACTTATGTGTGGTCCGATTCTCACAAACCACACCGCCCCAAACCCCGGTGGGGTGATGGTCGTTTTCACGCGTTAAAAAAAAGATTTGTATCAAGTTTTCTTTCTCTTTACAGTAGTGTTGTCTTACGTATTTGCTTCCTTATAGCCTCTTACGATATCCATACGATAATTGGAAGAGATTGATGATACTCCATACTTCTTAATCCGTTCGCACATAGGCAAGGAAATTTTTAAAAAAAATGTAAACCCAACATATAGGTAAGACCTGAATGTGGTAAACAAAATTCTTTTTATAACCTGTCTGGAAATCAGGATAGCATCTGTTTAGTGTTCAAGACGAAAGTTCAAACTCATGCTTGGAATGGAATTTATGACGTGGAATGAAAAATATCTTGACAATTCTTGACCAGCGATGATCGTACAATTTGCCCTTTAATGTCGATACGATAGCTTCTCTATAAGGTATTAAAAATGCGAATAAACTATGTTTTGTGTGAACACTGAACAAGTTATATATATTTTTAAACCAATAATTTATGCTAATAGCCTTCTCAGTATGTTGTCGTTGATACGGTGGAACATCCATTACATTTAATGCCTATCAACTTTTAACCGAATTCAAATCGAATGTAATTTTTATTATTTGTTAGGTATTTATTTTTTTATGGTTTGCTTATAGTCATTATATACTCTAGGAGATTATATTAATATATGCATAGGTTAGCGGCCACAGCTGGTGGAGAAAGTATGAATTGTTAACTAAACTAGCTAACCCGCCCAAGTTTGTCAGCGTTTCAATAAAAGAAATGAATTTTCTCCATTTTTGTTACATTTTTCATCGATGCTCGCCTCCTATTGGGCTTAGCGTAATAATATACAGCCTATAGCATTCCTCGATAACGAATTTAAAGAATGAGTGAAATTGGTACATCCATTCACGCGTGATGGCGTGACCAAGGGAAATAGGGATTCATTTTTATATATGTTAACTAAATGAATACAGAGAAAGTCATTCATGATAGTTGATTGCTTTATTTTATGAGTCCTGAATGAAACCAATGAACGAACGAAACGAACTAGGTCCATTAGCTTTAGTAATTTGCAACCTATGCTGAATTAATTGCCACAGTGGTGAAGTAATAAACAGTCGTAATGGCCTGCCACAAATGACTTGAACTTATTGTTCTACGAGATTGTTTGTATTAGTGAAATACTACACTGAGAAAATACCATACACATACTTATATTCCTATAGAATTTTTTTTAATGTATCTGAATATATAAGATTATTTTATTAACAAAATTACAGCATAAAGTACTGCTACTTATTTAAATTCAGAAGTAATACGAAAGCTGTTTAAATGTTGTTCTTATATTTTATAATTATTAAAATAAATCCTGCCAAAGTGATTCTGCTTTACCTGATAGAAAGCAGGAGTAAGATCCAAGAGTGGTGGTCACTGTGCTTATTGCGGATGCTGACAATGTAGCATAGTGACCCACGCTATAGCAGCCTAGAGATGCTTTTTCACGCCCCGCTTGAATGACCCGGAATCATTGTGGGAGGAAAATTTATATGACAGCCAAGTTTTGATCGATTAACACTGGAAGGAAGAGCCGAACTGCTTAACAGGCCAATCCGTATTGTCGTGTAGAGGAAGGGAGAAGGTAGGACTAGTTGAAAGAGCCTATCAGTACGATATGACGAATAAATATGTTCAGACATCAGAATCAAGACAATTGGAAAAATTGAAAAAAAATTTTTTTGACAATCAAGTTCAGATATTTCAACACACAACGCCATCTTGTCCCAAACTAAGCAGAGCTTGTACTGTGGGTACTAGACAACTGATATTAATACATATATACGTTTTTTTTGTAAATACATACATACTATACATAGAAAACACCCATGAAAAAGGCGGCAGAGGACTGCTTTAGAAACGATATTTCTTGTTCGGATTTTCTCACAAAGATAAAATAGCACCATTTGGGTAAATAATAATATAGCTAGTCTCCGCGAAATAATGACTTCAGGTGTTCACGTTCAGTATATGTTGTTTGTTCGCCAATATAAACCTTCAAATAATAGTCGATAGTATTATTATTCCCTAATATCTCTAAATTACTTTTGGCTTGTGCTGTTTTTCTTCACATTCCTTCATTTCTTCACAATCCAACCATAAAGGATTTTTATTAGTTTAGCGGTCAGAACTAATATTAATCGACCAATATACCTACTTCAAAACTGAATATCATTCTATAATCTATGATCACTAACGATTCCATTTTTGAATTCATTCTCAATGTCCACTTTTTTTTTACCAGCCAGACAGCGATCACTCTTTTTCGAAATTCGAAAAAGACCGTACAAAGTTTACACCACACTAAACAACCGAATTAAATTCACCAATTAACCGACATTTAATACCGCCAAGTACAATACCGTTTAATTGAATAACCACCGTTTAAACCTCGGTTCATAATGTCCGGTAACCGATACTCTCTGCCAAGAAACTGCTGCTTCGCGGGGCACAGCGCAAAAAGGACGACCTGGTACTAATGAGCCGTAAAATTAGGGACCCCGTGTAAAGCAATGCCTAGTATCGCATTACTGTTGGGTTGAGTAACAAGATGAAGCGGTTGTAGACTCGTATTTCTTTAAATTGTTGTTATGTTTGTTTTGTACCAATAATTTGATAGGTAGGTAAATTCGTTCCCTTTTATTGTTGAAGGTTGAATATCGTCATCTAAACTCATAAGTCTTGTAAATTTATGCTCTGAATTTATGAAATTTTGCTGACGATTTTGAGAAATATAACGGCAAGCTTCATTTTGTTTGTTGCAAATCGATTTAAAGTAAAGATATTTTCTATTTCCAGTCAGTCAATATATTGTTTTTACTAGAAGAGAGGGTCAATATTTTTTCATAATCTAGCGAATTAAACTGCTTAGTTTTCACATATACTATTTCATTTTAATATTTATTGTGCCACATCTACGAAGATAATCGCTTAAGCTTATTACTTGTACCGTCAGTATTTTGCATTATTAACACGTTATACCGCGAAACGGCATGCTCATTGTAGTCTCATACAAGCTCGTAACGCGACACCGCCCGCTCCCTCGCACACTTTATAATCCGATCAATTGGATGAATGAAGAACCACCTTCGCTTAGCAGGAATTAAGAACCACAATTCACATGTCTACATTGATGAATGGAGGTATCAGGTTTTGCCAAATTGGGGGAGAAATAAGGGCATTTTAATCTGTAATCATTACGGGGTAATCGGAGTTGGCAGGCGAAGGTACGACATGGGACATACTATTTTGACATGACTTACTTTCTTCGCCATTTTGAACATGTTTTCGACTTTAACGGGTCCGATTCTCACTCAAGACGAATATTATGTAGGTAATGAGCATGATCTTTTGACTGCACGGTTCGCCACGTGGTTTAAGCGTCCGCCCTGAGTCTGGCCGCGGATGGCAGGGACGGGTTTTCTCCTCCATCCGCGAGGGGGCGACATTACGCGTGTGCCGTACGTCACCTAAATTAGAGTTTTTAACAGCAGCCGGTGCCTGCTTCAGAGTGGGCAGGCGCTGGGAGGGGTCCGGATCCCTCCCGTCACAGGTGCAGTGATGGTTTTAAACACATAAAAAAAGTGGTTTAAGCTCCGCCACACCGCTTTCTACTACACCAAGTGTTGTGGGCTTAGATCCTACGTGTTGGACAACACTTTGTGTAATCTACAAATTTTTGTTCTTAGTGGTGTTCTTTGTGTCCGTTTCATGTACGTTTTTAAAGTCTTACGCGATGAGGATATATCCCTGAGGGAGTACTCTTTTGAAAAAAAAAGAAAAATAATATCTATTCAGTATCGGCGAGTAATTTACGCTGAATTACGCCAATTTACCTGATTCTGTACCTGTCTGATTGTATTACTAATTAGAATTGGCGTCAGGCAGCAACCGACTAGAAAAAAGCAACCAGAACCCATTGCAATATAACACACCACACCGACTTAAAATAAGTTCGGGAAAAAGGCGGGAACCCAACGATACTGTTGTTATCTAACATAGATCAAGCGAAAGTAATCCCTTACAATTATATCTATTACTATAACAATTATGTAATACAATACTTATTTCTGCCTACCCACGTAAGAGATAGCGTAAATAAGTTCGCAAAACGGTAAAGTTACAACGACCAGGTGGCTGGATCACCCGCCATGCAAAATATTGGGTTACCTTACCTGCGTGGTCCATAAACCTACTTTGTGTGGCCTGCTTGTAGACCGGTAGCTAGAGCGTGTAACCTAAGTACTTTAGAACATGTAAATATTATCCATACATCTATACTAATATTATAACTTACTCTGTCTATATGTATGTTAGACATTCAAGGTTAAACAGATGCACCGATTTTAATAAAATTTGACACTTGAGATTGGAATTACTTTTTACCGCATTAATCGACATACACGCGAACGGAGCTACGGACAAATACAAGTAGTTTTTTTCTGTTAGTAGAGAGGCTGTATTGTATTATATTCGTATACAGGTCTAATAATTGTTCGAAGAGCACCGCCATTTTGTTCTATGTTTGCAATAGTTCTAAAAGTATTATGTAATATATTTAAAAATTATAGGCTTTAATTCAAAAGTAGTCTTTGCCTAGCTTGGGATCATAAAGCCGTGTATGAGGCGTGACTTGGTAAAAAACTATCTGCACTGCGTAACATTATAAACTGTATGTTTTGTCTATGGTTGGTTTGGTAGAAATTTGGCGCGAACCTGCTCGGATAAATACAAAAATAGTATAAGATAATCTCTACTTGTAATTATTACAATATTATGGAAGACATTATAGTCTTCATATATAAAATATAACCTTTTCGTTTAAATTTTTTTATATCTTATTGAATTAAATAAATATTTTTGCTCTTATCTTGTTAAATTATCTGTGGTATAGATTACAAAGTCGTGTGGTGTGAGTCTTTTCGTAAGTAGAATGGCGGCAAAGGGCGGCAGAGCCACTCGTTATAATATCTCATTAGGGCAGGTGGCTAGTTACAATTGCAATATCAGAACTAATTGTTAATTAACGATAAATTTTGCCGTCGTGGATTCTTTGAATTATTAAGTTGGTTTGTGATATCGATATATTAGTTGCGTGTTTCAATGTACAATGTTTTTAAAAGTTTATTAGTGTTGTAGCTTGGTTATTCTTTTAATTGTTTTACCTACCAAGTTCTACACTACATTTGCCGAGACACCGTCTCCGCTCGGTCGCTCTCTCTTGGAGAGGCCTATGTCCAGCAATAGACTGCGGTAGGCTGATGATGATGATCAAGTTCTTTTTTGTACTTAATGGTCTTACATCTATGTCAGTCCAAAGAGCTTTTAATTGTCGAACATTTATATCAATACGTGAAACAAAAGGTTACTAAGTAGCCCTTTTATGAAAATTATGCGAATCGAGGCGTATAACATTTGGCACAGATAAAGTTTATATAGAAAGGTGGTGGAGAAAGCTAAATAAAATATTATAATGTTTGAATTTCGACTACTAGTTTGTTTTAAGGACTCTATTACAAGTTTTGTGGTCTTCATTCAAAAACGTAATAGTTCTAAATTTAAAACTATTTTATGTTTATGATTCTACATTTATTTAGCTAAAAATAAATTTTTGATAACATTGATACGCATACCTAAATAAGTTCTATGGAAGAATCGGAAACATTACGATTTTTTTTCTTATATTCTTTTTGGTGTTTTTTTTTGTGTTTGTTCGCTTACACTATTCATAATTGTTATATAATAGTGTAGATTTCTTTGTAATGTATTGAATTTACGAAAAAAAGGGTTCCGTTTACGTCACTTTAGCTAACGAACCTTCAAAGGGTATGAAAGTAGTTAATTTATCTACATTCTACAAATTGCATTTAAAATTGATTAAAAGACAGCTTAATTGTGGGTTGTGTTTACTGCTAACTACACTTGTCTGAAAGGTTGGTACAAATTGCTTTTTGCGATAAACCCCTTCATACATAACATTTGTGTATCTACCCACTGTAAGCAATGTTTAATGGAGTACTTTAAACTATTCTAGGAATAGATGGCGCTTTTTAGGGAGGACTTTTTTCAGCAGTGAATGGTTGGTTTTTTTATATGCGTCACCAGAATGCAGACAATTTACCTATGCAACAGGGTGACAGACACCATGGTGGGCTATAATGCTTCTGCATTATTGGACCTTCGGTCTTGTACTCTCCAACGAAACGTCGTCAACAACACGAATGCTGTAATTTAAGGATGGTCTTCTGTGAGAGGATATTATCGCCCCGGTCGAGCGGGCCAGCTCGTGCTGAAATCAGTATGGCTGTAATATCTTGAGAATGATATGATATGTTTTTATTTAAAAATATGAAGTATATCTGTATTAATACCTACTCTGCCTATTTGGAACCAGACTGCCGTTTGTGAATTCTTTCGAGCAAATGGTGTTTTTTTTAATGGAATAGAGAGCAAACGATTAGATGTATCGCCTGATGGTAAGCGATTGCCGCCGCCCATGGCCACTCGCATCACTAGAGGTGTCATAAGTACGTTACCGGCCTTTGGGGGATAGAGAGGGCGATGGGCGATCACTCACTCCGTGAAACAACACGCTATCGCTGTTTCACGTCGTATTCTGTGAGGCCGTGGTATCACTCCTGTGGAGCCGGCCCATTCGTGCCAAAGCGTGGCTCTCCCCCGTATAACTTCTTCAAGTAACTATTACTACTATTATCCATATCCTCCGGTAACCGCTTGCTCTCGCTTTACTAACATTATTCACCATATTAACCTACATTTTGAATACCATTGGTCTAATTGACAAAAACGCCGGCTGGTCCGTTAAAATAAGGCTTGGATACATGATTGACGTTTATAGACCATCGTGATAAGGAGTAGCCAGTATACATGTCCTTCTTTAAGAATAGAGAAGAGGATCTTCTAGAAGAAGGCATCGGCAAGTAATTTGGCCAGATTTTGGCGTAGTGGGGGTTCTTTTTTTATGGAATAGGGGGCAAACGAGCAGACGTGTCGCCTGATGGTAAGCGATTACCGCTGCCCATGGACATAACGCACTTGTGACAACTCTGGTGTTACAGGTGTCCATGGGCGACGGTAATCGTTTACCATCAGGGGATACGTCTGCTCGTTTGCCCCCTATTCCATAAAAAAAACAAATGTTTATAAGATCTGCAAATGTTTGTTTCGGAGTTTGGGTGTTTTTGATGTATGTTAAGTATTTATTTGCAAAAGAAGTATATGTGTAATTATATCAGTTGCCTAGTACTCATAGTACAAGCTCTGCTTAGTTTAGGACTAGATGGCGTTGTGTTAGATGTCCGAAATATTTATTATTTATTGAGTATTCCTCATGAGTTTTATTCTCAGTTGAGGAATTGACTTAGGACTCGATATAGGATCTTCATCCAGTGATGAAGCATCTTCGCGTAGGTGATATGCCTTATTCCGATGGTTCTCTTAGTTATTAAGTTTAACATCAAGCGCAGGTACCACGAGGGTCGAAGCTAGACTAAAATAACTAGCCTCAGCTACTTCTTCTATCATCAGCTATCTGCCAGTGAAAGTCCCTACAAAAATTTTCCAGTGGTTCCAAAGATTTATCGGAACAAAGGGAAAGACAGACAAAATTAGAAAAAAAAATATTTTGATATATGTACCTTGTGTATTAAGTAAAAAGCGGTTATTTTTCTATTACAAACAGACTCTCTAATTTTATTTATTTGTATAGATAAATGCGAAACTCATGGACAATTGTTTGTAAAATTATGATGCGAAAACAGCTGAACTTATTTGGGTAGAATTTGACTGCTTGACGCCTACCCCTAACCCTACATAGAACAAAACTTTGTGTGATCCACGAATAGTTGTTCTGAGGCTATGTGTTATTTGAGTCCATTTCATGTATGTATGTGTGTAAAGTCAGCCTCGACACTGGATCTATTTGTAGTGCAAAAGTTGACTGTAAAAAAATTGAATTGTAATGAATTACTGTACAGTTCCTTTCCTCGGAGCAAACTTTTTTATAGAAGAAAATAAATATTAAATAGGTGTTTTTATAAATGTCTATCAATATTTTAACGATGTCTTGAATCGAATCGAAGACCACACGCGATTGTCATGTTGCAGCGATAAATCGTTCGATTGGTAAATTATTGGTTGCAAGTTCAATTCCGTGTTCAATGAATAGAATTTAAAAACAAACAATCGGTTTACAATGATAATGGTTTGTATTTACATTAAGCTTAGGTGCCTGTTGGTTTATTTAGTTGTTTGTATGTATAAATATTAAATTGTTGGATGTGGGTTCGAGGCTCAATATGTGCACGATTCTATTCTGTTATATATCTACTTAGGTATAATTCATCTATATTATGTTTATATGGTGACTATATGATGTAGGAACATGTATTTAAAGTATTTGATTATGTTTGTCTGCAGTCTGGTTACCATAATTTATTGCATTGTTACATTCGCAATGAGTATGGTGAACACCTGACCACTACTCTTGGTTTCTGCTTATAAATAAATATTTCGGACATCTTACAACGCCATCTAGTCCCAAGCTAAACAGAGCTTGTGTAATGGGTACTACATAACTAATATAAATACAGGTATACTATTTTTGTAAATTCATATTAACAATACTGCCTGCCTATTGACTGCCTCTGTGGCGCAGTGGTAGCGAATGCGACTGCTGTGCAAGAGGTCTCGGGTTCGATTCCTGAGTCGGACCAAATGTTTGTGTGATCTGCAAATATTTCTTTCGGAGTTTGGGTGTTTTCTATTTATAATATGAATGTATTTACGAAAAAAAAAGTGTATAAGTGTTAATATCAGTTGTCTAGTACCCATTGTACAAGCTCTGCTTAGTTTGGGACTAGATGGCGTTGTGTGTTAAAATGTCCGAACATATTATTATTATTATTATTAATACATAGAAAACACCCAAATTCCTGATACAAATATTTGCAGATCTTACAAACATTAGGTACGACCCGGGTATCGAACTCGAGACCTCAAGCATAGCAGTCGCATACGCTGCTACTGCACCATAGAGGCAGCTATAATTGCCATCAGGCAGAGTAGAATCACTTTGGCAAACTAAGCTAGGCAGGCAGACAGATTAAAAAAAATAGTACGGCCCTACATCTTCGTTTGCTATCATACTGTTGAGAAATATGTAAAGCTTGAACTCCTGCAATTTAGTTCAAAAACCTCGGCTATTTAATTCTTCTTGAAAATTTCTACCAAAAGGCTCATTAATCGTCCCGACACTTTAAAAGCAATAAAAATTAAAGAGAAACAGTGTATTCCTCGCCTTACAATGTGCAACCTGATAGCTTTGTTAGGAAGCTTTGTGTCGGCCGCTGCGCCGGCGCATAAAGACATCTCTTAATTAATGAACTGAGCGCCTTCCGAACTACTGTCGTGTGTGGCTCTTGGGAAATGTAATTAAGAGTAAAATAACAGAAAATACTTTAAGATTTATAAGATACTTATTTATTTTTACGCGACTGCGAAAGAAGGAGGGTTATGTTTTTCGAGTGTATGTATGGATATACATTTCTTTGGCATGCCCTAGAGATTAAACGACTTGTATTTATATGTGAATGGTGTCAACAGATTCGTTTTAGCCGTGAGAGTGACATTGGGTACATCAAATTAAATATATATATATACGTAGTCGGTTTGCCTCGTTGGTCTAGTGGCAAGCGTAAGCGACTGCAGATCAAGAGGTCTCGGGTTCGATTCCCGGGTCGGACTGCTGTTGGGTTTTCTTACAAGAAATTGTTAATTGGAGCCCGGAGTATGAAAGGAGGCGGTGTTTCTTGCCCGTCCCTCTTAGATCACGCTAAGCCGTCGGTCCCGGTTGTCAGGAACATCTTTGGCGATCGTTATTGGGAAGTCAGTGCCCTCAAATATACTGACAACTAGTTCAACCTCGAATTCAGTCCACCTTCAGTACTGCGGAGGTCTGATGCCAGTCGCGCCGTGTAGAACCTAATAGTCAGTTAAAACCGGTTGAACACGTAGCCGACCACAAAACTTAGGATTAATAAAGGCTAGGAAGATGAATGAATGAATATATACAATATACACAGTCGGTTATTTTTTTAATAATTAAAAAAGTAAGGATTTTGGAGCCAAAAAGTAATCTCGAAAAATTGATTTCAAAATACATCGAGTGTGGCATCAAAGTCAATAAATTTTAATGATGATAACGATTATATATTTAACTTATATGTTGTAAGTATATTGGTTGGCTGTTTGAGTTGGTGAAATAACAGCGCAGTTAGCGATAACTTCGATGATGTCATTTGGGTATAACGGTTATTTTCAAATGTGTCAATTTAATATGATAAATAAACTAAAACAAATGGGATAATAGTAGAAAAATGCGCTCTTAAAAAGATCACTGAACGTAAGAACTAGTGGGATTATTCCAATCTAGTTCAGGGCTGTGGTCACTTTCAGGACCGCAGCACAAGCTGAGCTGTGGCCTTTTAGTCACACAGCCAGACTTTTCACTGTTTTTATTTAAATGTCTTATTTTTTCCTTTTACATGTTTATTATGTGTGACTAATAAATGTATTCTTTCTTTCTTTCTTTGTAGTAATGAATCAGAAGGTTGTATTTATTCTTTATTGACACACTTCAGACATAAATATATAAGGTATAAGAACGTGTCATTTAAAAAGCGAGCTTAACCCGAAATTGAGTTTCCTTTCAGCAATCTTCAGTGAATAGAAGATAGCAGAGAAACATCCGTTTAATTGTCAAAATTTGTTATTTGTCCCGGCTTGGCTTGATATCTCGATCTATTTTATCTAGTACCTACTTTTTAGTTTAGTTTTCCTGATCTCCAAACCTTTAATCTAGTAAATAGATATTGTGTCGGCTTTTACGGCACCCACAGAATGAAGATAAGAGGTTGAAAAGAGGATGGAGCAGAATAAATGAAAGGCAGCGTTTTAAGTATAGTTAAAGTATTTTACAGCACTTAATGCCTGCGTGTGTCTCTTGTCAGAATGTTAGTATAAAGAAAAAAGCACTAACCAAAAATCATAAATAATTTAACTTTTTTTATCTACCAAGGAGTTCCCAACCTTATAACAAGTTTAAAAACTTAACATCTCAGACCACTAATGACGGACCCACTAATTTAACACAAGCGATTAACCCGGTGTTAACCGCATAGTTAATACCGTTCAGATGGTAGCTAGAGAGATTAATTAATCAAATTTATATTTTTAATTTTAACCTATAACAGTAAAGTACTATTCCACTATGTCTGGTGGTTAGTGATCCCGATTGCTAAGCCAGAGTGGTGCGTTCAGTCCACCCAGGACAAATATTTCATGACCGCGATTATTTGTTCGGTGTCTAGGTGTTATGTATCTATTATATATATGTATTTAGAAATAAAGTACAGGCTCAGTATAGTTTGGAATCAAATGGCCGAGTGTGATATGCGAGAAGTCAGTATTGTTATAAACATTATTTAATAAGTTCCAGTAATTTGTCACAATAGAGAGGCGCTCATACCCTAGTTGCACTCGGTGATTAAAAACAATCACCGAGGGTAAGCAACGACGGAGCGTTCAGTACCGAGATGGGTGATCGCTGGTGGCATGTTGCCATGAACATTTTCGTGATCGAGTGAGACGTGACAGGATAAGAGTCGTCAAGCTTAGTTTTAAGCGTTGGAGGCCTTTGGGCGGCTTAAAAACATCCAAAGGCAAGAAACGTAGCCACAACGTTGTCTTGCCAGTCCCCAACCCGCACTTGGCCAGCGTGGGGACGTATGGCCTTAACCCTTTCCTGAGAGGAGACCCGAGCCAAGCAGTGGGATGTTGCTATTTGTCACAACACAGAGAGAGAATTTACTGATTCTGCTTCCTAAAAATTTCATGTAAAATTGGTAAAATACGAATATAGAGTACATACACAAAATGTTGGTAACATATTAAAATCGAACCTGCAATCACTCACTTGACTACTTACATATATGATCCTATTGAACCTAAGATCAAATCCTCGAATAATGACAAGCTTTTATATCTAATTAAGCCACAATATGACATCTGCCATACACATTAGTCAGACGTAATGTCCGTCTACCCGTAAATATTTAACAAACCGCTAACCGCGGATATATCGTGAGATCAACTGACCAGCATCATTTAGAACTCATTACCGAATGCGTCATTCGGCTTTGGACTTTGGAACAGTTATTAAATGACTATTTGACCCTCGCAATATCGTCTACGTTTTTTTCAATAATGCTCTTCTCCTATTGGCTAGATTTTAGGCTCCCCAGCAAAACATACATTTTGAAAAAATGTGAAATTCGGCTAAATAGTGGCGGAGTTCGTTGAGAGCAACAAGGTAATACGAGAGCTGTATATCATATATTTTGGGTATGGCAAAAATCCCTGATGAGAAATGTCTGTAGTGAGTCACAACAGCGGTTCTTCGTCACTGCACACATTCCAGTTCTTAACTACACTTCTCGGTGTGTAAGTCGGAGCTTATTTGTACGTAAAAATTTTTACTTTTTAGCTATCTGACTTCAATTGAGTGTTGTAATAGTTCTTCTTGCAATAATACTTTTGACGGTTTCGCCAGACTCCCGCTAACCCTGTTATTGGTGAATCAATTGGATCAGATGAGCTTAAGCATAACAGAATCATGTTGTTTTTGATGCTAACTTAACTAGTTCTGACTGGAACCTACAAAATGCGTATGGTTTTCATGGAATCCTTATCATCCAGAGAGCCCTTTGCGCTTGGCAGCCTAAGTCTGCTCTCCTCTCGGCCTCAGCACTACGTTCCATAGCTTTGCACATTGCTCAAGACAGGTGGCCACAGGCCACAGGTAAGACGTGTTATGGGGAATTGGCTCCAGAAATTTCACAGAACCCTTTCACACCATTGACGCAGGTGATCGCTGGAAAAGGATGTTTTGGAGATTTCGGTTTTAGCCGGTTCGGTTCTAATAAGCCACCAGGAGGTGGTATTCGAGAGGATTTCCGAACGGAAAAAGAAAGGAGTCCCTTAAAATTGAGGATAGCGACGCAAGAAGGGGGATGATATTCTAGAATCAGTAATGTACAGTTGAATCATGACACATTACTAAATTCACTAAATTAATTCTACAGACGATCAAAGTGAACACAATAAATAAATACCCAGGGATAGGACTGTGTCAGCTGTGAGTAAATTATACGTTAGCTTGGCTTTCAATCTCATTCCTCCGGTATATATAACATACGTCGATAAAATATGGTAAGTATAGTATAAGTCTTCATGATGACGAAATGAGTGTCACACTCTGTATCCAATGAGTACGGAGTAACCTCAAACGACTCACAGTTAAATACTTTTCCCAAACTCGCCATTAGTGTTTCTGTTTGGTACAAGTTGAAGGCGAACTGTTGAATCAGATATGAACATACAAAAGGCTTTAAATAGTTTTTAATTGTTAATGTCGCTATGACATTCGTATACTATACAGATTGCTGTGTTCCCTTACCAAAATTTCGTATACCTCAGGTTAGTATCCCTCGTATGTCTAAGGTTTTTTAATTTTAGTACCTTCTGAAATAGTCAGTTACTCTTTCAGAAGGTTCTAAACATTATGTTCGCAAAGGTACCGAGTATGGGGAGGGGTTGGGGATGGTCCTCAGATATCCTCATTCACTTGATGAAACACAGTTTTCTGTGAGGCCCTATGTATCATTCCGGTGGAGCCGGCAGATTCGTGCCGAAGCATGGCTTCACCATGGTAGATAAGGAGGTTTCCTACTCTAGCTGACCAGACAGGCTGGGGCTGGGTATGTTTTAAGTTTTTTTCGTCAGTGCAGTGATGTTGTCCTGTGGGATGAATAGGGGTGGAGACACTCCGTAGGATACCGTGTTATTTTATGCGGTTCGATTCCGAAATATCAATTCACCATATGCATCGATGACGTGATGACCCACCCATGACTACTTGGGAATAGTAAATAAATTAAAAAGTAAATAAATTATTATTTCGGACATCTAACACACAACGCCATCTAGTCCCAAACTAAATAAAGCTTGTATTATAGGTACTAGACAACTGATATGAATATATAAATACTTTTAGAAAACACCCAAACTCTGAAACCAATATTTGGATATCATAAAAAGGTTTGATCCGACCCGGGAATTGAAACCGAGACCTGAAGAACAGCTGTCGCATACGCTACCGCTGCGCCACCGAGGCATTAGAATTAAGAACGATCCAGGAAGAATACAAAGTAATTCTTTTAAGCCTGTAGCTAGTAGAAACCCCCTGTCGCTAATACCTTCCACCAAACTTCAAAAATCAGTCAAGTCCCACAGTTTTTTGACAACAGGAGTGCGTGTAACCAATTCGACGTATGCGTGTCCACATTCCCGGCGCATAGCTGTGGCACTGCGCGCGCGCAAATGTTCCACGGATAATCTGTATAGATGATATCTTTGTTGTTTTGTACACACCGTAGTCAGCAATGTTCAATTATTACTTTTGCATTTGTGTTTTTACTAATAGTTCTAATGACATTTCGAAAATAAGGATTCATTAAATTCTTATTAGTCGCACACGCACACACTGCACAGCTGGTGGTTTTAGCGGACACATCTACTGTTTTTAGTGTTGTGGGTTCGATTTCCATATAGGACCAAATTTTATATAATTCACAAATTATTTTCTATATCTGGATATTCCTTGTGAAAAAAAGTAGTTATGAATAAGTTTCATTCTTCGTCATCGACTGTCCTATTAATTTAGTAATTAGTAAAACTGAATAACAATTATTAAAGTTTTTGTCTACAGACAGAGACCTCTGGAACGGCTGAACCGATTTTGACGGGACTTACACTGGCATATAGCTGATGATCGGAGAAGTAACTTAAGGCTACTTTTTTAGACCAGCTTCACCCCACGTTTGACCGCGATTGTTGTTGTATAATAATTATGTAACAAGAGGCAATTAATATGTCTCATGTGAAAAAATCGTTAGAAAGTGCTTACGTTAAGCGATTTTCATGTAAAAGTTTTAAGAAATCTGTCTGCAGCGCTTCAATCTTAATTGATTATTTGAGTAGCAAAATTTTTTTTAGTAAAAAAAAAAAAAATTTATTGCAATTTAAAAAAAATATAAAAAGGTATGAAAATAATACCAGCTCTCCTAGCTTCTGCGACTCTGCCTTTTTAGGCTAAGAAGTAGCCTATGTCACTCATCAATAATGTATCTTTCTATTCGTGAAAGAACCATTTCAATTGATTCTATCTTGTTCAGGCGCGAAAGCTTCACGAAAAAGCACACTTTAGCATTTATAATACTACTAGAATAAGACAAGTTTAAACCTTTTAAAAACCTTACACCAAAAATCAAACTCACTCAATATTCCTTTACGCGATTAAATTCGCTAACGTGTCAATTTTAACCCCTAATTACTGGCAGCCGGTCTGCGAGACCGCCGCGTCGCTAACTGTTATTAATGTTTCAACCGCATTAAACCCGAGGCATATTAAAGTAGCTATAGCGCAGGTGTCAAAAGCTTCGCCGAAGTGGAGCAAAAAAGGTCATCAGCTATAAAACGTGGAAACGATTGTCGGCATAGACTTGGCATGCGACTATTTATATCTCATAAGTAATGTTTATCAAAATAAAAACATTTGAAGAAATAAATTTGTTTGTTTTACCGGGCCATTTCCGCAATTAGCCTCTTGTTTAAGACGTTGTACATGGGTTTGTCATCTTCCTACTCCAACCAGCCTAGATCATCCCAGAAGCTCAGCAGCCTTTTCAGGTCACTATATGCTTCCGGGAGTGATGTTGATCGGAGAATGTCCTCCCGTTGATCAGCCACACTTCGATATTCTGTGAGAGTGTGCTGTGGTGTTTCTTTTGCCTCCATGAATCCCCTGCACAGAGGGCTGTCTATTGTGTCTATAGTGAATAGGTGCTTGTTTAGGGGACAAGATACTTTACCTATGACCTTCATACCTGCTTGAAGAAGTAAGTATTGAAGTAGTTGTGCGATTTAATAATGATGTAAAACCATAAAGTGTATGATACTGGATGATTTTATAGTTTATGTAAAAAGTGTTGTGACATTTTGTCCGTATTTCAACCTTTTTATATACGATTATTGTATTAGTTTGAGAAAAAAGTGGTTCTCTACAAAATATTGATACAAGCAAATATCGACAGATGTTACAAGTGCTAAAGTTTATCAGTCTTACGACAATCTAATCACAATTCATCATAATTACCAGCCAATAATGTCCCATTGCTGGGCTCGGGTCTCCTCTTGAGTGAAAGTTAAGGCCACGTCGTCACGCCGCCCGAGTGCTGGTTGGAGACTGGCAAGGCAACGTTGTGGCTACGTAATCTTGCGTTGGATGTTTTAAAGGCCTCCAACCTAGCTTCACGATTGCAATCGGGTTATCCTATGATAACAACCGGGACCGACTACTTAACGTGACCTCCGAATTACGAAGACACTCATGGTATCATGCCATCAGCGGTCATCAAACCAGGTACTACAGACCGCGCCGTCGTTCCCTCGATGATTGTGTCGAATCACCGAGTCCAAGTGGGCTATGAGCACCTATTATCCAATTTTATAACATTTTCTAAAGCTACATAGGTATTTTGAAAGTGCGAGTGATAATAGCCCGTAACCTCTTCTCCACATTAAGTCTTCATATCAGCGGTAAATAAAACTCTTAATACATTATGGGTGTCTTCACAAGTGAAACAATTCATCACAAACATTCCATCTGTCGCGTCTACATTTCTCGGGAACACGTTAACGCGTGTTTTTATTATTATGACAATATTAAATCAAGGGGCGAGATGATTGATTGGGTCTCGTTGGTAACACGCACTGTTAAAAAACGTGTTTGTTTCGTCGCAGTGGGTCTCGAGCACGCCGCCGCGGGGTTAACTTGCTATTCAGTTTTCGAAAAAAATATGTACTGAAAAAAGTTTTAATGCTATAGATATAATGAGATTTTTGCGTCTGTGGCGCAGTGGTAAGATATGGGACAGCTGTGCTTGAGGCCTCCGGTTGGATGCCCGAGTTGGACTAAATGTTTATATTATCTACTAATATTTGTTTCGGAGTTTGGGTGTTTTCTATATAAATGTATATTTTTACAAAAATATATGTATTTATATCATAACAATGGCTCTGCTTAACTTGGGACTGTATGGTGTTGTGTATAATATGTCCAAAAAAATAAATTTGTACACCTCACGAATCTTTACTGGAAGAGAATGCCCTGAGCATTAAGTCCACTGCTGTACAAAATGAGTGCAAAAAGTAATTACTAAAAATAGTCATAAAGAAAATCACAAGTCTACAGTTTTATAATAATTATTATAAATTATCTACTCCATTTATGTTTTATTTTTCTGTGGAATTTAGGGAGCAAACAAGCAGGTGTATCGCTTGATAGTACCTAAGCGATTACCACCATCCATGGAAAACCGCAACACCAGAGGATCCACAAGTGCGTTGCCGGCCGTTGGGGATTACCTCCCCGTATCCTCCGGTATCCTTACTCAGTGAAACATAGCGCAAACGATGTTTCACATCGGTTTTCCGTATGTATCGTGGTTCTGCCACGATAGATTATTTCAGTGGTAGCTCAGTGGTCGAATTTGGACCATTATCCATTTGACTTTTTTTATTTTTAAACTTTCTGCTCTCCTCTACCATATTAACTTTACATTTTCGTAAAAAGGGGTACAAAGTTTTTGCTTCGCGTAGTATATAAATTACAATGTTCAGGAAAAACGGAGCCACACACGCTCTTTTCCCACCATCACTGTATCATGCAAAATCCCAATCAATCGTCCCTTAGAAAATAATCAGCCTACTCTATTTTTCTACACGGAAATAATTTCAGCTATTAATAGCCGTACCGCGTCAATGTGCCAAAGAAAACATTTCTTTGGCAGCCCTCCTCCCTCCGCCCTCCGCCCTCGGCCCTCCGACCTCCGAACCTCTGCGGGTGCTTGGCGTTGATTCCTCACCCAATTAACTAGAAAAACAGCAGGCAATCACCGATCGACAATGACGTATTACAACAAGTTTTGGTGAAATATTATTGTTTATTAAAAATATTATTGCAGTGCGAAATATAAAATAATGGTATTGTATATCATATTCCTTTTCAATCAATAATTTTTTGTGGAAACTTGATTTTGACTGCACTGTGGCTTAGTGTTTTAATCAGTCGACACGCCGATTTCTACTGCGCCACTGTTGTGAGTTCAAATCCCATGAAACACTTTGTGTGATTCACAAATTGTTGTTCTGTGTCTAAGTGTTCTTTGTGTCCGTTATTTGTAAAAGCCTCCGCGGTATAGAACATATTCCTAATGGGGAGTTGTCTTTTTAAAAGAAACAGTCTGTCAGTATGTTTATTTTGGAAGCAAGTAATTTTCAAGATCCAAGATATTTGTTGACTCTAATCATAATTTTCAAAACCAGAAACATGTAATTACTGATATTAACTATTAAGACAAACGCCTCTTCAATTTCCCCACTGATTACAGCACTCCACAACATAACCGAACAATTTTGGCTTACAAACCAAAAGTAATTGTTCTAAGATTATATCAAATATTTATTGCACACTCCGATTACTAGTACATCACTATAATATAACATACCAATCACACATCCAAACCAAAAATCGACTTTGGGTCTTAGAAGATAGAGTCTAAAATCATTCAATAAGGTAAATTCGTTTAACGTTTCTTAAGCTGACAGTGGGAGGTTTATTAGCTGGCGTGAGAACCGGAGAGTGTGTCCGACAATCGGACAAAAGTCGGACATAGTGTTGTGAATGAGGTGACAACACGTGATGAATGAGAGGATATTAATTGGTTTGTTTTCGTACACATTGAGGTATTGGCCATTGTGTGGACAACAATAATCTGTACTAGGAATATGGTAGATTTTGACAGTTGGTGGTATTTATCTGACGAAGTGGGTTTCATAGGGTATAAAAAACGTATTTATTCTCATATTTAGAGCGATATTAATAGTTAATTAACAGAAGTAAAACTACAAAACACAGCAATCCGCCATGTTAAGTTAAACACCAATCAGGGCGAGTTACGTCACTTATGTATAAAGGTCATTTTGTGCGGATATCATTGACGATCACTTTACTGTTTTTAAAAGGTGTAATTGACACTGGTTGACGAATGGGTCGTTTTTTGTTGTTGCGAAAGACGGTCCCCATTTCATGTCATCCACATTTTTTATATTTTTTATCATTAATTGCATCACGACGAAGACTTGAAGACTCGAACACTTAGAATTGAAGATTTTAAATACTAGACATTGGCAGAAATAGCTGATTCGGCTGATTGCCATTTCATCGAAAGAAGACACTTGTGACAAATATTGACGTCACGTCTTACACAAACAGACGCCATGACACCACGCGTTTTCTCGTGAATTTTAAAACCTAATTTTTTGTACAAATATAACTGTTTTTGACAATAGAGATACTTCCGAACATCATAAAACAGTTTTTCAAAATTATATATTATACTGTGTTGTATTTTTATTTGGATATCGTAAGAGGCGAATAAACACTACAAAGAGAAGTAAAGCCCTGTACCTGACCCCCTGCAGTCTGGCTATCGTGGTATTATCTTCATCGTCAACAGCCTAAGCTAAAGCTAAAGCCTGGACATAGCCCTCTCCTCTCCATAGAAAGGAGGTTTCAACTTACTATGTCATGCTGACCAGCCAGGTAAGTAAAGAGGTTGTTTCAAGTTATTTTCCCTATTTTAGCAGATGTCCAGCGTGGATTAAGTAGGAGAGACATATGTCCTGCATTAGATTGTTTAAGACTATTGATGCTGAAGAAGTAACACTACAGCTTTTTAATACTGTTTGTGTTAAATTAAGTAACCAACGTACTATTAGTAATTTCAATACAAATAAATACAATTGGAGGGTCTGTTTGTAATTTAAAAAAACCTCCTTTTACTGAATGCATATGTATGTATACACAATTTCTATCTGTCTGTCTGTTTGTTTCGGCTAATCTCTGGAGCGGCTGGACCGATTTTGTTGTGACTTTTACTGGCAGACAGCTGATGATATAAGGAGTAGCTTAGGCTTTTTTCAGACTAGCTTTGCCCTGCAACGTTACCTGCGAGACTTAGCTAGACTAAAGATAAGGACATTGTCACTTTTTTTGAATTGCGCAAAGACAACCACAACATTAAATCCAACAAACCAAATCTATAAACTAATTAATCTATCAGTAAATAATGAACATGTTAGTCAATAAAAAGTACTTATTTTAATTTTAACATCTCTATACAAAAGAATGACAGGGCGATCTGATTTTGACAAATGAACTGAATATAAAGAAGCTATTCGAATGAACGAGTGAGTGAATGGGTGAATGTATCGCCACAAAAGGTTACAATCACTGGTATGGACAATGGCGGGCTTGCAATTAATGCGGAATGGCATCACCTGTACGTCGCTATTAATCATCACCAGTGACAGGTCATGCGAGGTTCGAAGTGATGAGATTGAAGAGGGTGATTATTAATTTCTTTTTTGAATTATTACCAACTAGTCTTAGTAACTAAATAAAAAATATTAATATAAATTTAACGGTAACTGTTTACTAATTCTAAGCATTAAGTTTGGCATTTATGGTTATTGTTTGGCAGTTATTTGTATTGAAAACCTTAAACGTTAAAAAAAACTGATAAGTGCTAGTCTGACTCGCGCAGGAAGGGTTCCGTACCATTATATTTACATTTCAAGTGTCTACCTTTAGCCGTTATCAATATCGAGCAAAAACGAGTAAAAAAAATCACGTTTGTTGTATGGGAGCCCCTTTAAATATTTATTTTATTAGATTTTTTAGTATTTGTTGTTATAGATGCAACAGAAGTACAATATCTCTTAAATTTAAACAGTCTAACTATCACAGTTTATCAGATAGCTGAGAGACGCACGGACCGAAAGACGGACAGCGAAGTCTTAGTAATAGGGTTCTGTTTTATCCTTTGGATACGGAACCCTAAAAACATGTCCCAGAAGGTTATTAACAGAAATGCAACGTTATTGTACGTTACTTAACAACTGTAAATTATTAGAGGTTTAAAAATGTTACCTATTTCTTCTTTTAAATCTTAAAAAACAAGGTCATGCTAAGCCCCATTACTTAGTGTTGTTTTTACTTACGCGGCCTAAAGTTAAACCGCTTCCGCTTATGACTTGTACGATCACTTCAATCACATCTTTTCGCATCGCAACGACAATCGCCGCATTCGATTCCATAGCGAATAATGTCCAGTGAAACATACGGAAAGTAAAGTAATTAGTTTTTATTTACTTCCAAAGTAATCGCATTGTTTTTTCAAACTTAATTATATAAGCCATTTGGTATTGATTCTCAATCTATTCAGTACAAAATGATTAAATTAAAATACAATAGCACATAGAATACCTAAGAAATCGATTTCATAACAAAAATATATTGAGCTAATTTCTAGCCGCTATACCCACGTCAGATATTGTGTTAAAGGGATCTTCCTTAAGAAAGAAAGTATCTCCAAGTCAAAATTGAAAGCAATGCAGCGGTTTAGCCGTGAAAGCGGTATAGAGAGTTACTTTCGAATTCATATTCTCAGTATGGATTACTTATGCCCACTCAACAAAAAAAAAACCCCTACACAAGTACTTAATAACGAGTAATCACTCGCCAAAAATACCTAACATAATTTTGGAAAAGAGCTGATGATGCTCTTACACTGTTGGACTGATATTAATCAAACATAGCTAGGATAAAGATACTGGCTTTCAAATGAAAAAAACCGCATTGAAATCGGTCCATCCGTTTGAGAGCTACAATGCTTAAACAAACACACATATTGACATCGACGCCAAACTTATAACTCCCGACTTTTTGAGTAATGGTTTAAAAATCATTGGCATTGGAAGTTAGTTATAAGCATTATAAAAACCTTTTCATATTATTAGATTAGTGGGTTACTTGTTGCAGTATTTTTTTATAAATTTAAACTGTCAAAAACTGTAAAAAATCTCTAAAAATAATCATGTCTAACGTTTTTCCTTTCGTTTTCAACAACAACTGGCAACTGAAGTGCGTTACTGGAACACGAAAAAGAGAACGCAGTGTGATTATAATTAAAGTGATTTAAAAAAATTGAAATAAAAAACAAACACCACCGTTCCAATTTCAAATAAAGTGTTAACAAATTCACTTGGCCGTTTTCTAAATCTAAGCCCTTGACAGTCGGGGGTGCAGGGGCGGCGCCCTCTGTTTGCCCACCGGGAACTACACAAGATTAAGGATTAGCGCTCAATCGATGTGATTGACTTCCAGTTTGTTTTGTAGCCAGCTTCCCTGGGAAGTAATGGCTACATGGGAAATGGAGAACTGATAATGATGTTTTTTTTTTACTTTGAACTTTCACAAAATTTTATAATTGACTTGGCTCGCTTAATTAGATATTTGTTACTAACCGACCCGTGCCCACTTCGTCAGGCCATCCGCTTTTCTTCGACCTGATTTACAAATGGTATTAGTTTTTAAATGATTTTTTTGTTGAATTGTAATAAAATATGGCCTATGTCACTCGTAAATCGTGTCGCTTTCTGTTAATGCAAGAATTTTCAGGATCGAATCAGTATCAGTACAACCGAAGATTACCACCTACAACCATACAAACAAAGTTGAGAAACTTTATCTTTAGCTTGAAATAATATTAAGTACAGATTTCGTATTGTTAACTTTGAAAATTACGAACTTTCACACAATATGTCAGTCGAATTATTTGAGAAACCAAACAAATATATAGATATGCTATAAAAACCAGATAACTTTTATTTTAGGGATCTTTATCAGTATTCTAAGGGCCAGTTTAATCACTCGTCCTTAAATATAGATATAATTTTGAACTTATCTGTTAAATAATTTCAGATTTCGGTAACAAGTCTCAGATAGAGAAAAAAAGATTAATTATTAATAAAACTAAAAACTCAATTGCTTAGATTTTGTTATACCCAGTGTCACTCTCGCAGTTAAAACGAATCTAGCGATACCTCTCGAGCTAAAATCCATAGAGTTGTTCAGGCCACAGGGCGTGTCAAACAATTTCAGATACATATATACTCTAAAAAACATAACCCTCCTTGTGGCGCAATAGGGTAAAAATGATGATACAGAACTTTCATTTGTCACATAGTGTAGTATGGCAGATAACTATCTGAAACTATATCAATATCTGGTGAAACTGGCTATTAATATTTCTAAATACATATATTTACATTTAAATTACACCCAGACATAGAATAAATGATCGCGCACATCACACAATTATTTGACCCAGTTGGGATTAGAATCCACGACATACAGAGTCTTGCAATCAGAATCAGTAACCACAAGACACACTATTCACACAGTAAAGTTACATAAAACTTTACTACGCTTAATCCTGCATCTTCATTATACCATGACAGGTCTTTGAATTTAATTATGCTAGAACAGTAAACAACAACCCATAATGTCCCACTGCTGGGCTCGGGTCTCCTCTCAGGAGAGGGTTAAGGCCATACGTCCCCACGCTGGCCAAGTGCGGGTTGGGGACTGGCAAGAGTACGTTGTGGCTACGTAAATCTTGCCGTTGGATGTTTTTAAGCCGCCCGAAGGCCTCCAACTAAGCTTCACGACTGTTATCGTAAGATAACAACCGGGACCGACTGCTTAACGTGACCTCCGAATCACGGAGACGCTCATGGTAACATGCCACCAGCGGTCACCCATCCAGGTACTGACCGCGCCATCGTTGCTTACCCTCGATGATTGTTTCTAGTCACCGAGTGCAACAACAGTATGCTAGAACAGTAATTCCTCTTAAATACGGTGCATTAACCTTTAATTATATTACAATATTTCACAACAATACCGGAATATTAAATACCACAATAGCGAATCATCTCCACACCACAACTCCGGTATTCCCTCCGGAGTGGCTCAGCAGTGTAAATGCACAGCGCATTAAAATGTACAACGCTCCATTTAGTGAAGTGGCTTTAAGACAATAGAGTCTTCCCTATGCACTTAGCTTGCCCAAGGTTAGGCACGGTATTCTTTTACACGAATATTGTAGAATATAATAAACTTTATTGTACACCAATTGATACAGTTTTTTTTTGTTCAGACATTTTAACACACAACGCCATCTAGTCCCAAACTAAGCAGAGCTTGTACTATGGGTACTAGATAACTGATATTAATACTTATATACTTTTTTTTGTAAATACATACATATTATACATAGAAAACACCCAAACTCCGAAACAAATATTTGCAGATTATACAAACATTTGGTCCGATTCAGGAATCGAATCCACAGCAATCGCATTCGCTACCACTGCGCACAGAGGCAGTTATATATGGGATTAATATAATGACCACGTAAAAATGGCCGCCTTATCGCTAAAAAGTAATTTCTTACAGGCAACCTTTGGATGGACAAATCGACTGTAAAAACTTGAATTCATGGGTAGGTTTGGTGTAGCGTGTGGTCAAGATAGACTTAATAGGTCAAATAATTATATTAGTTATATAAAACGGAAAGGAAGTTATAAATACCTATTGAATGGGCCGGCTCGACCGGAGTGATACTACGGACTCACAGAAAACCGGTGTGAAACAGAGTTTGCGCTGTGTTTCAGCGAGTCAGTGAGGATATCGGAGGCACATACCCCAACCCCTCCCCCTATCCCCCTCTCCATCCCCCAAAGGCCAGCAACGCACTTGTGACGCCTCTGGTGTTACGGGCGTCCATAGGCGGCGGTAATCGTTTACCATCAGGCGNATATAAGAAACAGAATACAAACCCTTGACTACCAACATGACAAACTCCACAATATTCGGTGAAGTATTTAAGACATCATCATCATCAGCCTGTCGCAGTCAACTACGAGACAAAGGACTCTTCAAAATAAAATAAGTAAAAGTTAAGACAGAAGACAAAAATTTAACGGACATATTTTATACGATCAACCATACTTCCAGTCCCCAACCCGCACTTGGCCAGCGTAGGGACGTATGGCCTTAACCCTGTCTTGAGAGGTCACCCGAGCCCTGCAGTGGATCATTATGGGTTGTTAATTGATTGAACCATATTTAGTTCTAAGATTCTTTCTGCGCAAATACCTCGCTCGCACTACAGAACTGCCACCCTTACACATCATCCCTCGCGATGTGTTGACACTGTGTAACTATCTTGTCTTCATACCGTGTTTGTTCCACCCACGACACATGTCACACTCGATTATTTCAACAGTGGTGTATTAGAACCACTTCAATTGTTGTTTAACTTCTTTATGGTAGACGTACATCACCACGCCTATTCGTCCCGAAGGTAAGAACCGATTAAGGGAGCAATCTTCGCTGGTGGAAAACACTGCTTTGAGAAGGAAAACTGACACGTAGCCTTTTTTTTAAGTGTGGAAACTCCCCCGGGCCTTAACCCCACCGGGGCTTGCGGCGGGGCGGTGTGTCGGAATCGAACCGGCTGAAACCACACGGTGTGCCACTCTGGGCCTGAGAAGGGAGAGATCCGGGCACCGCTTTATTACGGTGTGCAGACCTCTCCCAGCGCCTGCCCGCACTGAAGTGGGCACCGTCTGATGTTAAAAACTCTCAATTTAGGCGACATGTGGCACACGCGTAACATCACTTCCTCGCAGCTGACCTCTGAAGCTGATAGAGGGGAAAACCCGTTTCAACCGTCCATGGCCACACTCAGGGCGCCATGAGGTGCTGGTGGAAGCGTCAAGATTATTTCATTTGTCTAGCAGGGGATGTTTGAATAAGTTGTTAATTTATTTATGTCCTCTTTCGTGTTTCAAAAACTTCCATACTCATAGTTTATGGTTTGCTTGTTGCTTACCATCGAGTTACCCGGGCCCAAAACATTCCCACTTCTATTTATTTTTTCATTAATGTGCTTTCTAAAGTAACTCTACTCGGCCTGATGGAAAGCATGAGCAGAATCCAAGAGTGGTGGTCTCACACTCATTGCGAATGGCGGCCTAGTAATGTTTCTGCATCATTGGGCCTCCGTTCCCGCACTCACCAACGAAACGCGACGGCACATATGCTGTCATTTTAGGTTGTTCTTCTGTGAGAGGTACCGTCTCGATCGAGCTGAAATCAGCGTGGCTCTACTACCCTCAGAACTTCGGAAAGACTCAAAGAGTTATGATTATTAAGTCTGTCTGTTTGTTTGCGTTTACGTTATGGGCAATTTACACTCAAACATAGAACAACTGATCGTGTACATCACATATTTTTTGTTCCGGTCGGGAGTGGAACCTTCCTAATCAGACAGGATTACTAACTGACTTATTATTAGTAGTAGTTATGGGTTCAAATTGTAAATGTTAACACTACAAAAACCATTCTCAAAGCTACATATCAAGAACAAACTTAAATTACTTGAAAATGAAAATTTCATAACAATTTAAAATCTCACCTTTTATTAAAAATTAAATTTTCATACAAAACCACTTTTAGCAAAACTAAATACAGGATTTCTTTGAGCATTATCTAGTCTACCCATCGCATTCGCACTTAGAAGGATTACAGTTAGTGTGAGCGAGAGACGTGGTTCCCCAAACGGATTTACTTGAAATTTGTGTATGTGTCAGTTTGCTGTACACCGGCTTTTATAAATGATATTAAATATTCAGTGAGGTGCTGCGAAAATCACTGTTATACTCCCTCTCTAACGGACTCAAAGTCCAGTGACTTATTAAGTACTTGATTTCTATTGCCATCACAAATTTAATAGACCAGATGAAGACACTCCACCTTGCATCAGTCTCCTGTCTGACGTGAGTCGTGATCGTTCTTCTGGCCGGAGCTAGATGCAAAAACCTAAAATCAATAGTGGCGTTTAATGGGACCGGCTCCGGCTGTGGACTGCGATAGGCTCATGATGATGGCGGTTCTTCGGACGATCGCTGTCCACCTCTAGCGGTCCTCAGCAATATGGCTCTGAACTTTTTTTGTTGGCGGAATGAGGATTTTAACTGTCAAGTGCGTAGGTCTTCTTCCAATCAGTCCATTTTTCTATTTTTTCTTATTAATAGGAACTTTTGGGGGTTGTAGATTCTTTTACTGGCCTTTGTATTTTAAATCCTAGATCTTACGGATACGAATAATGGAGGCCCATAAAACCCTCTCCCCATCGTCCAAAGGCCGGCGACGCACTTGTGGCGCCTCTGGTGTTGCGGATGTCATGGGCGGCGATAATCGCTTACCATCAGGCGATACGTCTGCTAGTTTGTCCCATATTCCATAAAAAAACTCGAAGACTCAAAAGTTACTACGACCAAATTCTATCAAGAATTTCCAATTGCTCAAACTCATGGTAACATTATTTCAAACACGTAATAAGTCTAGATGGACGTAAGTCTGTAAAGCCCTCGTGAGCCATTGTAAATTAAATTTCATCCTCAATCCCTGGTCACTGACAGCCATTCATTCTTAACAACCACCTGACTCTTTGTGATGTGGTTCTTTAAACCGTCATGGTGCAACTTTATATTTATTTGGAATCCCGGGTCGGGCCTTAAGTGTTATTGTGTTTTTCTGATTATAAAAATACTTAATAACAACAGCTCAGAGTTTGGAAGTTGGGGTCTGAACCTTCGTGCCTTGGAGCGCACGAAAAGCTGTCAGTCCTACTCCTTTTTTTTTTTTTTGGCCAGGTGCTGTGATTATTTGCGCAAGACGGCTGGCAGGAGCTGGATACTAGAAGCCGAGGATCGAACTAAGTGGCATGTGGGTAATTGGAGAGGCCTATGTCCAGCAGTGGACTGCGATAGGCTGATGAAGATAGCTCACACACAGTCCTCAGTTTTACTTAACTGAATAGGTTAAAACTCAGCCTGTCACCCCCATTATTATGAATCTATTTACACCTCATTCATTAAAATCGATCCAATAGACGCTACGAAGACATACCTATCTATAACAAGCTATCTAGTTTCAACTGTCCCAATGTTTATCTATAATCAAATCTTAAAAGTTAAATTAGATCCCCTTTCCGGTTTCCGATTGAATTGAAATTTGAAATGTACCTTTAGTTGTGATGACAATGCAATTGCAAATAATTATATATAATTGGTATTATTATTAACACAAAATGGCAGCCGTAACAAAATGGCGCGCACATATTTCTGAACGACCCACTCAATATGGGTATCAAATAAAAGAGCTTAAAGTATTTTTTCTATTATCAAGTTATAAAATCTGGTTTAAAAAAATAATCATATAACATAATTGCCATTCCTATATGCTTCCACGTAGTACAAAGACTCCGTTGGAAAGACATTGAATGTTTCTCTTTAGAAGTCATTAGGTAATCACGATCTTACTAGATTACTAGAGGTTCTGTAAACAACATAGCTGTATAAATTAATTGCGAATGAGACAGGTCCCACGATATACTGAGAAACTACAACAATTCTGTGAGAAGATCTGTCTGTCCTTAACTCAACTGTTTCAACACGTGAGGCTTAAACACGTTCCTGAAAACTGTAGCGTAATTTATTCAACAGTTTTAGGTTTAATTTGTAACTAGCTTTTGCTTGTGGTTCCGCCCGCGTATATGTCGTTTATCACGTTGAATCTTTAAGCTGATAGAATTTTTTCATTTGCGAGCGGATTCAAATGAAACAAACACTGAAGGTTCCATTCAAATCAGTTAAGCCATTTCTGAGATTTGCGTGCACAAACGTACATACATACAGATATGTACATGAAAAACTTTGGTTACTACACAGGGCGAAGCTGAATATAACACTTCATGATGAGTCTAAATTATATTAATTTAAAAAACCTCCTACGCAAGCACTTAATCGAGAAATCATACGCCAAAAATGCCTTACATCTTTTCGGAAAAGAGCTGACACTCTTACACTGCTGGATCAATGTTAAGCAAAACATAGCTAGGACCACCGCAAGGAAACTAGCTTTTAAATGAAAAAAACCACATCAAAATCAGTCCATCGGCTTGAGAGTTAAGATGCCACAGACATACAGACATCGACGTCAAAATAACACCTCTGTTTTTGCGTCGGGGGTTAAAATTATACTTTATGATGAACGCAAAAGTTCGCAGCACAAACAAAACCGCGGGCAAAGCTTACTATGCACTAATTATAAGTGATAATAGATTTCATTTGTAAGAAATTATCTATACCGTGGATAATTGTATCAATGTATTGCCATGTCTGTAACAAATGGTAGATTATCTCATTGCACTGATAATTGTTGGGAACGAACTCTATTGTTTAACTACATTCGAGAGCAGGCAACCGAGTCACTAAACTTGAAAATCTTTGTCAAATTTAAAATGCAAGCCTAGTGATTTTAATTAAAGAAATTATTTATTTCTTAACAGAATTAATTAGTAATTATCTATCTACTACGTTTCTTAAAACTCAATACGTCTATGAATCACCACCACCTTTCATCCCTTGCATCATCATCTTCCCAGCCTTTATTATTCCCAAGATTCTAGGTCAGCTACTAGTTTAACCGGTTTTACCTGAATATCAGTTTTTACACGGAGCGACTGGCGCCGGACCTCCACAATCCTGAGGGTGAACTGAATTCGAGATTGAACTAGTTGTCAGTATATTTGAGGGCACTGACTTCCCAATAACGATTGCTACCATCTGTAGCATGATAATTAGGACCGACGGCTTCTTCGGCGACCGAAGCACGGACGGGAAACACCGTCATATTCCATACTCCGGGCTGCTATAAAGGATTTCTTGTAAGAACTACTGAAAAGCAGTCCGACCCGAGAATCAAACCCGAGACTTCTTGGTATGTAGTCGCTTACGCTAACCACTAGACCAACGCGGCAGTCCAAGGCATTTTTCATCCCTTGGATGTCGTTCTTACAATTAAAGGAACAAATTGCGCCTAATAAAATCACTGCAAATAAAAGTCAATTTTGAAACTTGTCCCATACCCAACTGTTTGGATATCGTGTTAGTGGACTATTTAGAGGCTGGTGGTGACAATAAAGAATGTGTTCCCTTTTCTGTGAGAACCTTTTTTTTTTTAAAGACGACTCTCGCATTTTGTTTACATGTATATCCTGTGTCGCAGGCCTTAACGAACATACATGAAACCTACACAAAGAACACCCGGACTCAGAACAACAATTGTGGATCACCCCATCACGCCCAACTGTGATTTGAACCCACAACACTTAACGCAGTAGAAAGCGTTGTGACGACCAGTTTTATCACTTTTTTTTTT
>PKRV01003453.1:391611-413469 GCA_003709505.1 Hyphantria cunea | reverse complement strand
CGTCGCGACACTGGCTCCACCCAGATTGGGCAAAAGTCGCCCTAGGGCGGAGGCAGTGTCGACCAGCTTGGGAGCAAGCTGTCGGAAGTGCTCGTCGAAGAGCCACCTACCGTCGAGGATCAGGCCCAGATACCTCATCTGGGCCCGAACCGGTACGAGGACCGAGTTGACCACTATGGAGGCGCCGGGGGGCGGCCCGCGACGAGGCCCGTGAAATAACAGGGCCTCCGTCTTATCCAGGGCCACCCGCAAGCCCAGCGCCTCGATGCGCCCGACCACCAGAGAGACTCCCCTGGTGGCCAGGCACGCCGCCTCCTGAAAGTTCGCCCCCCGGGCTGTGACCAATGTGTCATCTGCGTAACAAATTACGCCCAGCCCGGAGGGGAGACGCTCGCGAAGGACCCAGTCGTACCCCACGTTCCACAGGAGTGGTCCTAGGACAGACCCCTGCGGAACGCCGCACGACATGGGGACCAGTTTTATCACTAGAGCAACCGTACAGTTAAATTGTGATAATATACTCGTATTAAGCTGTTCCAATCGGGTTAAGTGCAGGCGGACGCACCACTTCACAGTGGTGCGTCCGCCTGCACTTTTTTTTTTTATTTAAGCTGCCAAAATGACTGCCCTGCCTGATGGAAAGCATGAGCAGAATCCAAGAGTGGTGGTCACCATCCTCAATGCGAAAAAGAACAATGCAGCATGGTGACCCACACTATGGCGGCCTGGGGGGAAGGGAGATGGTGAGGGGGATAGGGGGCATTGGATTGGGGTATGGGCCTCAAGTTTCCTCACTCACTCGATGAAACACAGCGTAAGCGCTGTTTCACACCGGTTTTTTGTGAGGCCGTGGTATCACTCCGGTCGAGCCGGCCCATTCATGCCGAAGCGTGGCTCTCCCACGGATAAAATGGTGGGTGAATAAGAGGAATTGGTTAAAAAAACCGCTAATTAATACACAATTTAGTATAAAATTAGGAAGTCATCAATTCTATGAGTTTAAATAAGTATGTGTTTATGTAGATTATACATTAGCTTTTCCCAACGTTTTTCTTTGACACAAGCACCGTATCTGTTAATCCAAACTTGAACCTATGTATGTGCAATACAATTTTTTTTATGAAATAAGGGGCTAACGAGCATACGTATCGCCTGATGGTAAGCAGAGGCGACACAAGTACGTTGCGAACTTTTAGCGGTTGGAAGGGGCGGGGAAGGGTTTGGGTATGCGTCTCTGGTATCCTCACTCACTCGGTGAAACACAGCGCAAACTCGGTTTCACACCAGTATTCTGTGAGGCCCAGGTATCACTCCGGTCAAGCCGCACATTCATACCGAAGCGTGCCTCGCCCGCTTAACGCTGTCCGAACGAGGGTCGAAAATAAATTTTCTTCAAATATATTTTTATTGCTGGTCCACCCTCATTCTTATCGGTCTCCCCATAACACTCTATAAACGTCTCCACCAATTTCCTCCCTTAAATCACCCTCTTATTCAAATGAATTTAATTTTTTGGACACTATTCCCACCGGTCACTTTGACAGGTACCTACGTCAGAAACATGAACAGGGGTGCTTTAGACATCATTCTTATGAATTTAGGAGTCTATTCATTTCAAAATACTTTTTCCTGGCTTAAAACATTCAATTTAATAGAATATAGAACGGCAGTTTTTAAATATTTAATACTTTTGATATCAGACACACAACGCCATCTAGTCCCAAACTATAGCGGAGTTTTGATTAATATATCATTAGTATGGAAACTAACGCGATCAACCGGTATTTTCTTTTTGTTTTATTTATTATTTATTCAAAAAAACAAAATGAGTTACATCTTTGTCCCAAATCAAAACCTGGTTGATGGTTTGATTGGGTGATCCAGTCTCCGTACAATTATCAACTCATGAAATAATACATTTCAATAAAAAAACTAACAATTTGGCAAACAAAACACTTTACGACTAAAAAAAAAATTATTTTTCAACTTGTAAATGTAGGCATAACAAAAACTTATTAAAGAGTGTTTAATAAATGCTCTTTTAGTTTATTTTTATAATTATTTTTACTTTGTTCATGCCTGATGTCCGTCATCTGTCGGCAGACTGTTTTTTCATAGTACTGTCAATAGTCTGCCGACGGATGATTACTATGGAGTAACTATGCGCTCTTGAACCGATATATCTACCGTTGGTCACCGAGTCACATTTAAATGGTTTTCCGCTCGTGTGGTGTAAGAGTAGGACCTTACAGGGAACAGGAGTTCACACTTCATACGTAGCCTTGAACAGTCCTATTCTTAAGAATGTTGTTTTGGCATACTATAAAATTCCTTTATCTATCACCAAAATTGCACACGTAATTGACACGGAAATAATTCGGTTAGTTTGATTTTGTGTCTAAAATTAGTAACATACAGTTGGAAAGCTTCACTTGAGATATGTAAGGAGTATTATTTAAAGAGAAAATTCCACCTAAGTATAGAAAGCACATCTATGATAAAAGTGTTACCTACAGGTTTAAGAGGCAGTTTGCACGCAACTCCATCGAAGGAACCGCCGTAATTAAGCAGTAACCCATATTGGTGTTCATCTCGCGAGCTGATCTGTTATGTTAATTGCCTACATTGGACGTGACTGCAAGATAGCTTTGTTGCAGGTGATACACGGACATTTTGCTTGGAAATCTTTTAGTTTAAAACTAGTGGAAGCATGGGAGCCCAAGCTTCGGTACATGTTGACCCTCCCAAGTAAACGGTGTTAAGAAATTAAAACGATTACGTACCCAAAAAGTATGAATTGGTATCAGTCTGGTGACTGGATCAAAACATCTGCTAAAACAGCAGGCAAGTGATGCAGAAAAATAATTTGAGGTTAAGTACAAAAATATATTTCGAAATTACAGTACCTTCCTTACATTTTTTGATTTATTGACCAACTTAAAAAAGGAGAAGGTTATCGATTCATTTTTATGGTTGTTACCTTATAACTTTCGACTGAGTGAACCGATTTTGATGATTCTTTTTTTATTTGAAAGTTTTGGGCTTACCGTGAGGTTCAGTTTTTGAAGTCGGTATTTTTATATTTTTTTGTAAAATTTGGGATTATTTTGGTTAGTAACATTCGCGGATTTGGTATAACTGTCCTTGGAATTTAATTCCTCTGGATCCAAGCTCAAGATATCTTAGAGAGTCTCTAGGATATTTTAATGACCTTTGCAATGAAAGAACGCACTTTGCATGACTGCAATGAACCAGTTACTTGGTTTCATCAACAACATCTCTGCTGGGCTCGGGTCTCCTCTCAAGAGACCCTCGTTAAGGCCATACGTCCCCACGCTGGCCAAGTGCGGGTTGGGGACTGACAAGACTACGTTGTGGCTACGTAATCTTGCCGTTGGATGTATTCAAGCCGCCCAAAAGCCTCCAACTAAGCTTCACGACTGTTATCCTGGGATAACAACCGGGACCGTCTGCTTAACGTGACCTCTGAATCACGGAGGCGCTCATGGTAACATGCCACCAGCGTACTGACCGCGCCATCATTGCTTACCCACGGTGATTGTTCACGGGCTGTGAGAGTTACTTGTTTTAATTTCACTTAACTCCGATATTTGTGTGGACGAATATATACTTCAATTTGATCATAAATATATTCTAAAACAAAAGGTTAGCACTCTTGACAAGCAGTATATCGTTTCCAAGACTAAATCGCGGTCTAAGCGGAAGATCGTCGCATCTGATAAATTTCTCTTTGTGCCTGTGTATGTACAAACTATGGATCATCGCCCTAGACACACGCAACGAGATATGACGCAGGCAAAGGAGCTCATTTCATCGCTTTTACAATGTTATATTTGAGTATGTTTATCCATTGTGTTTTTACTTGCTGACTACTAAACGGATTATGAAAATAATAAATAAAATAAATAAATAAATATTTCGGACATCTAACACACAACGCCATCTAGTCCCAAACTAAGCAGAGCTTGTATTATGGGTAATAGACAACTGAAATGAATACAAAAATACATTTTTTTTGTAAATACATACATATTATACATAGAAAACACCCAAACTCCGAAACAAATATTTGCAGATCATACAAACATTTGGTCCGACCCAGGATTCGAACCCGAGACCTCATGGACAGCAGTCGCGTACGCTACCACTGCGCCACCGAGGCAGTCAAAATCTACGCCTTTACTTTCTATAAACGTGAACGAACATTGAAAACTAACAAATGTATTGGAATTACGTTATCTCAATAGTAAACCACAATAAGAAACGCTAGCGAATGTAGAAAGACATTCAACACGAAACACGCATCTTGAGAGGGCTCTTCTAAGCGATTGAATTATTTTACTAATTATAATTAAATATTTTTCACTAAATAAATAATAAATTGTAAACTGTAGGATGCATATGTTATACCAAAAGCCCAATCTCACTCCCCTGTTATCCAGGGGCAAGAACACAAAAATTGGGCTTGCATTTGTGACTTTAAAAAATAACCAACCGAAAAAATCGAACGTATGAGCCTCCCATACATAAGCAATTCACTACTGGACATAGGCCTCTCCATAGAAAAGGGGTATAGTGATTTTAACATCTATATAAATAAAAAAGAATCGCCAAAATGTATGTACGCGCATAACTTCCGATCGGCTGTATCAAACGCAATAATTCATTTTTTATGTGTTCGTTATTATTAGGACAAGGTTTGTATGTAAGAGAAGTTCAAAGATATCGGGAAAAGTCAATTTCCGCGACTGTACACTAACTTTGGGAAGCTGAGATAGATATGTAAAGACGGCGGTACGAAATTCGCCCGGTCACCTAGTATTTGTATATTTCTTAGAGAAGAGAACTTAATCATTTCTCCTTTAGAAGGTATAAATGATCTTCATCACCATCACCTTAACTAAAGACGTCCACGACTGGACATAGTGCTCCTAAAAGGCTTTTCAAAACAACCGATGCTGTGCTGCCCTCATCCACACCAAAAAAGTCATAAGTAATATAAACATTTTATACGAAGAAAACCTCTAAACTCCGAAACAAATATTTGCAGATCATATAAACATTTAGTTGGACCTGGGAATCGCACCCAAGACCCCAAGCACAGCAGTCGCAAACACTACCATTACGCTACCAAGGCAGTAAGAATATATTTTCGTCTATTTATATAGTTTTAAATCTGCCTACGATAGCTCCACGTACAAGACACAGTTACCGCATATTAATTACGCATTACCATGCAGTACCAGTTACGAGTTTTGTTACACTATAACTTTACTCAGTATATGAATTTGTGTGATTAACTTCATCGTCATCCTATCACAGTTCTCTGCTCCAATTACAAGCATAAGTATCTAATAGAATAATGGATTAAATAGAAAGAATGGTCACCATATCGATTGCGAATGCAACAGTGGTGACCCACACAATGACGGCCATTAGGTCTTTGGTCTCGCACTCTCCAAAGAAACACGGTAGTACGCATGCGGTCAGTGTTCGTTGATCTGCTGTGCGAGGGTAGTACAACTCCGGTCGAGCCAGCCTAACCGTGCCGAAATCAGCGTTGCTCTACTACCCATAAAATCCAATCCTCGACATCTCTCAAAAACCAATCATAGATCCGGGTGGTTAAGGCCATACTTACCACCTTGGCCGAGTGCGGTTTGGGGACTGGCAAGATAACTTTATGGCCGGCAAAAGACCGCAAGCTAAGCTTCACCACTATTATCCTATTGTAACAACCGGGACCGACTCGTGACACCTCACGGAGACGCTCGTACACTCTCACCATCAGGCGACACGTCAGCTCGTTTGCCACCTATAAAAAAAAGAAAAAATATTATGCTACCAGCGTCCCCATCTAGGTTAATCGACTTCGAATTATAGCTAGCATTTTATAGTTAGTTTTTAAGAAATAATCTTTTACTTTGTCGTATAAAAAGCGAGTCACGTAAATGCAGATAGCTTAAGATCAGTTTCAGCACGATAGCGGCCACCAATCTGATCGCTAAAGTTTATTGATTCGCAGAAATAAAACAAACACGCCTAAATGGGAACTGTACGGAGATTAACTTGTATTTTCATTGAGAACAAAGTGCAAGATGGAAGATGTAGCGGTTTGGAACTAACTAACATGTATAAGTTTTTATTATAACCATTTGGGGTTGTGAGTAATAAGATTTTCATGGCCTTCACAAAATCGCGCCCACAGATTGCAAGAACAATCATAAAATAATTCTAGTTTCAAACTCTTTTGTTATAGTGTTATAAATTACATAAAAACTAAAGTATTTTAGGACGTCCACAGGCCAGGTGGAGTAATGATTCGGGTAAGATGGCTCGTAGAAGTCTTCTGCACTCTTGCACCTTCCTTCCAACACATATTTAAATTCATGGTCTTGCTGATTGTCTTTGCTGGAGAAACCCTTGTATAGGTCGCGCGTGTGTTCGTTATCGCGGTAAAGAAAGATAGATAGCGGAAAGCGTAACAGACAGACAGACAATATTACTTTTGAATTTATAATTTTAGAATGAATTTAACATACCTATCTGCTTGAATCATTTAGATGCTGTTAAATTCTATCTTTACCAACCTATTGTATATATTACCTATACTTTTATGGTATCGAGACTAGTCAGCATAAGACTGAAATGGTACTTTCACTGGAAGACATACATAAAATTACTTATGGCACTTACGTAAAATACATGAAAATAATTCATATAGATTCTATCACCATAATTAATAGCCCATGCGGACAAAATCATTTACAAAATTTGGTATTAACGTAAAAAAAATAGAATAATTAAACAAAATTAATAACTAAGTACTTTATACCACACTCCCCGTTCCGCGAGTATCGCATAGGTGTGTCGGTCGATACATCAGGGCGCGCGTAACGGCGGCGCCTGCACAGCCGCGCCCGTGTGCTCGCGCCGATTTATGCCCACAATAACCTTTAATTTCAACATAATTTAATTTGAACACGCCGCCATCAGACTTAATTATGATATCTCCGGATACAGACAATGTTATGTAGTTTATATTTTAAAAAAGAATAGGCCGACTACATGATTCTTTTGGCCGTTTAGTAAAAAGTTTAGCAGTATCAGCTGTGGATGATCTATCAGATGCTACAAAACGGCGGGATTTTATTGTTCTTGTACTTATTACAATGCAGTTAGAAGCTTTTAATTCATTACAATACAATAGCTGAACAAACTATGTTAATTTTAATACAAAGAATGTAAGTACGTAATTTGATAATTTCTAATTAAAATGGGAATTAGAAATGGTTGAATTGATAGATAAATAATTAGCAATACCTTTACCAAATACGGAATAAGAAGATCAAAAGAAACTTCATTGCACCGACTTTAAATGAATTTGGCAAAAGTGTTAAAGAATAGAAACAGATCAATAAAAAATATATTGTTTTATTATTTACTAGAACAACTTCATTGTTAATGTTATAAATGTGAAAGTAAGTTCGTTTGTTTATTGGATTTATTATCATCACGAATTTTCGCATGAATCTTTTTTGACGCTAGACAAGGTTCTTACATTGCGGAGACGGAGAGCCCGTGTGGAAGGCCCGGGGTACCGGACCACTCACTTAACTCACCGCCTTACCTCGGCTGCGAGGTGGAGCTTCGGGAACGCATCGAGCCAAAAAAAAGCCAAAGAAAAGATACGTAATTTTTCAAGATGATAGGTTGTTAAGGGTTTAGATCTTTTGCAACCTTACTCAAAACAATAAAGAACACCTACTGGTGTTTTGTTGGATTACCTTTTAGAGGTTTTAGGTACTTCTTTAGTTTTTAAAGACAAGGTTTAAAAAATTATATACCTAAAACACCCGTATGCTAAACCTTTTGACAAAAACTATACAGCCTATACCACTCTGGCCATGGTTAAAAATCTATTTACAGTTTATTTATTAAAATCGATTCAATAGTTTAAGCATTACGGTATGAGATACAAATATGCAAAGACTGTCAAAATTGTTACCCTTTCTTTTAACTACACCGTAGGGTAAAAAAGATCTCGTCTAAATGCATCAGTCCCCAACACGCACTTGGCCAGCGTGGGGACGTATGGCTTTAACCCTCTCCTGAGAGGAGACCCGAGCCCAGCAGAGGGACATAATGGGTTGTTGATTAAATGCATCAGAATTTGGCTTCGCTTGTATACCTCACTTTTTCTTGTAATTACTAAATATATCCGCCATTTACTGTCTAAAACTGTTATTATTTGTCAACTTTTAAGATTCTTATTTAATTTATAGAGAAGAAGATAAATATAATAATTAAGTCACATACAAAATAGAATGTAGGTACAGATTGCAGTGTCTTGCTTCCATTGCGTTATTTGATCTTAATTTCGATAGCAGCACCAACAAAAATACAGCAATCGATTGGTTGATATTAATATCATATTGAAATGAAGATTTGTATTGAATATGATTTAATAGGGCTGTCAAATTGCGTATAAACTAAAATATTGACGATATATTTTTTTGTATCCTCTATCACCAGCATATAACAGGCCACTGCTAGATATAGGAGGAAGGAGACGCCTTAGAAAGGAGATATTGGCCTACTATACCAGGCATATTTTAAAGACGGAAGAGGTGGGCTTAGTTGCAGTAAATTCACTCACTCGAACGTAACCAAAAAGTTACCTTACAGTGGTCTTTTATTTAAACGAAGTTCTCTACAAACGAATTCAATCAAACCGACTCAAATATGCCTTCTAAATATATAAAACAACCACCTGATCGCGAATAAAAGCACTTGTTAGAGTAATACTGACACAAAACATACTTCTGCTACTGTCTGCTTCTATAAATATTGTCACTAACTAAAATATTCGTACAAATGTTGTCTGTAAGAGATCGTCATGAGTGATAAGACTTTCTTTGGTATCTGGTTATCTTAGAACAAAAAAAATGCAGTCCCTTTTATTCAGATCTCAAGATAAGAAATAACTTCAGACTCTCAACCCTTGAAGTGCAGGATCAGATAATACTAAAACAAATTAGCGTAAAGAACGAAACAAACACATCGGGTTTGACTTATGTGTCGTAATTAAGGCTTGCGGACCCGTTTGGAAGGTGTAATGACTCCATTCGAGAGATATAGCCTCGATACTGGCTCACCATTCGGGTTTCCAAGGCGTGAATGTAGACCGTACGTTGTAAGTGATTTTGTACAGTACCCATACAGGAAAGTCGACACACAGATACAGATTAGAGCATTCATACATATATAATGATATACTTATATACATATGATTGTGCCATGAACATTATCTTCATTTCGTGCCTTTTTTTAACTCAGGAATGCTTTTCGCACCACACCCTTCGTGGGGGAATGAATCTACTAAACTGCCATGGCGGCCTAATTTGGCAATAAGGAGAAGGAACGCATCAGTGGTTTCTGGAATAACCCCTTCCGTGATTGAGGTACATTCCGGGGCGACTAGAGTCACCCCCAGAGCAGGACACTGTTGCGCCTCTCACTGCTCTAGACAGTAAAAAGTGGAACACCGACCTACCTTAGACGATACTCTCACCAAGATGTGGCCGCAGCGACCTTCAGGTGACGATTGAGAAGCTAGCGGCCTCTACCGCGACCCTTTCGTCGCCTCTGCCGGGGTATTATTATCCGAGGTGTTATTAAGGAGTGATACATTAATTTTGATTAACATATGTTGTACATTATTGGTTTTGAGATCGGACAGCCGTGTATAAGATAATTTTTGTAACTATTTGGGCTGTGTTCTGCAGAAAGAAAAATTAATGCCTCCTGTATTTTTCGACCTGTTCAATCTCCAAGCAAACACCGTACTCCTAGCTATCCAGTAACATACTGTAGGTCACTTTACTGATGCCGATACGGTCATCTATGACCATGATTCCAGTATGGAGCTTAAAAAGTCCGAAAAGGAAGAAAGCTCGGGGGTAAAATATATAACTGGCTGACTTAAGCCCGGTAATCAGCTGGGTCCGAATCTAAACGGCAAGTTCAAAACTCTATCTAAACTTAAATCTTATTCTAATAATAAATAAGTTGGCGCAAAACATTAATTAATTAAGTCGCACTTTATCACATCTCCAGTTATCTGTCCCGGCTGGCGCATTGTTATCATCGAGATCGCAAAAAGTCAAGTCGCGCCGACAAAAGCCGATACACTAACATTGCTGTTGTGGAATCCCAGCGTACGCGCGCTCATTAACGCTGCGTCTGCGCAGCGCGGCATCGAGAAATAAAATCAGTCTGTATCTGCAAACATAAACTACATTCAAATTTCAACCGTAATACAAAATGTAAAGATTGAAATTCTAATAAAGATTACGAGTATGAATTTGAATTAGGAAAATCTAAGTAACTATAGTTGATGATAGATACATCTGAAATTAAAACTTGTGCAATTGGTGAAAGAGTTGATATTCTTTTGTAAATACTTGCATTGTTTAAGGCATTACTTTCTCAATTGAAGTTTAGAGTCGCATTTTGAAAAGGGCTTATAACAATACATCTGTATTTGAAATAGGACTGTAGGTGAAGTCAATAAGATAGTATTTCCTTTGAAGATGTGATGTTGTAAATCGTTTTAAAGGATGCGTCCGTATGTGTACGATGCGCGATTAGCGTTTTTGTGTCGGCAGCGTAATTAGGGGCTATCGGCGGCGTGTATGAAGACATAACTAAAAGGAGAACGACTGAATTAGCAGCTCACTAACTACCTAAAGCCGTGGACTTGGTAAATTTCAAATCGATCGGTGTTCAGATTTCCTTTGAATTTTTTTAATAAACAATTGAAACTTAAATATATATTTTTTATTTTAGCCACAGACCCTTAAGATAAGGTTTCGCATGGATAATCTTCTATTTTCTTCTAATATTCCCTTATCTTTAAATTTGACTACAAAACTTCGCGTTGAGAGACATAATTCCTATAGATTTGTTAGTTTTCTATTAACGTTTGCACTTGTAGAATGTCAACTTGGTAAGGGGGCAGATATCACAGCTGTTAAACCTTGATTCTGGGAAGAGATGGCTCACAGGACGCTATGCACTTCTGACTCTTGGGTTACTGGTTTCCATAAGCTGCGGTAATTCTCGCGGTGACCTGCATCTGCATCTCAAGATACATAAGTGGTTTGTCGTTTCTGACTCCTATTCCACCTATGAGCTCAACCATTTAGCAAATAAGAATTCCTAACACTGACTTTAAGATTGTCGATGGTCACTCTGATGGAGGTCACATCCAACTATATATAGTACGTGTATTTATTCTAAACAACCCACCCTAGCCAAGTTGGCGTGCTACTAACCCTTAAAAATAAAATTTACAAATGTAGATTTGGATATGAAGTCATCTCATGGCTAAGTCACGTGGCCAGAACCAAATATTAGCCCATAATACAAAAGGATAGAGGCGTTAGCGAAGATATAGAAAGAGGGAAGTAAGAGAGGTGACCTGAACACTATTTATATAACAAATTTTTTCACTGTAAAAAACTATTCCTTCCGTATTGTTAAAAAATAAGTTTACTTTAAGTAAATTTTTAAAACGTTTCCTAATACATTGATTAACAGAATCGTATGCAAATTACATTTTTACACCTGACATTTTCTAGTGCAACAACACTGTTAATAACTTGCTTCAAATAGTTGCGTACGCGCAGGTTTAAGGGTGACCATAAATTATACGGGATTTGATATATGTCGCGCTGTGTTGTGATGATGTTCAACAGGCACTGATTTAGTAACTCACGTATCCATAGTGCATTTTTTTATTTTTGAAAACCTCTTTCGGCAATTCTCTTTTGAGCAGACGGCATCATACTGACCACAGAGAAGAGTGACGGTACCGTTTGATACAACTCAGCAATTATACATTACCACATACGCCATGTCCATATGCATAAGTACAAGGTTTTTGAAATTTGACAATGGGAATAGACAATTTTTTTTCTTAATCTGATCATTTGCGTCTCTATAATATGCTAAAATAATATAAATAGGGTTGAAAATATCAAACTAATTTTCAAAGTGAAATTCAAATCACTGACTAAAATTAACTATTCAAATACCGTCATTTTAGACGCGCTTTTGACACGGCCAATTACGTCATTGCCATTTTGTGTTTGTTTGCTATTCAGTGTTTCGTTTACTTTATACTTATTAACAGCTTTAATTGCAATTTAAATCATGGAAGAAGTTATTTTTACTCACAAACACTACTAACATAGTATAAATATCTACGCCGATAATTTCGATGAAGCGACCATAAACGTCACATTTCGTTTTGACCAATAGTGACGCGTTTTGTAAGTTTGAATTTAACTCCCTTAATTTTCATTTTTTATTTACCTGAGTTTAAATGGTCACTAAATATAAAAAAAACTTTGAAGTATATTGTAAAAGAACAAAGAATGTAAAAAAAAATACACATAATCAAACATAAATAAAAATTTTACGCATATTCCCTATTTTCAGAGTTCACTGAAACACATATAATTTTTAGGGCCGCCATTATCAACCGATTTTCAAAATGTTTAAACTATCCTTTAAACAATTTAGTTCGTCAGATGCATTTTTGGCCAATTTTTTTTAATAACTCTATTATATTTGAAAACATTAATATTTTTGTTAAAAAAAACTAGCCAACGGATATACCTAGATAAGAATCCCAATCACAATATTTAGTTTTCTTATTTAAGTCTTAGCTTATTTTACTCGCTTTACAAGCACGAGAGATTCAAGAGACGATTTTTAATCCTTTGTCTATGTATTTTACAAGGAAATCCGAGAAAACAAAAAAGAATGGAGTCTGTAGGATAAAGAAACGGTCGCATGAACTGGCGCATAGACTATATGCAAATTGCGCGACTCGATAGATTTATAACGCCATTTTTACGTTACTTTTTAAAACACGATAGCTTCTTTACGCTACTGTGCTATTTTAATTACATTTAAGTTTAAATATTGCCAGCTTGGAATTTTTTGCTTACTTTTTTCTAGATGACTTCTCTGTGATATGCTCTAACTGCCTCGGTGCCGCAGTGGTAGCGTATGCGACTGCTGTGCATGAGGTCTCTGGTTCGATTCTTGAGTCGGACTATATGTTTTTATGATCTGCAAATATTTGTTTCGGAGTTTAGGTGTTTTCTTTGTATAATATTTATGTATTTACATAAAAAAGTATATATGTATTAATATCAGTTGTCTAGTACCCATAGTACAAGCTCTGCTTAATTTGGGACTAGATAACATTGTGTGTTAAAATGTACGAAAATATTTATTAATTATATATTTTTATCTCTCTTGTAATATTTATAAAAAGTTTCATGACATTCGGTGGTGTAATATAGAAGTTAAGGCGCATCAAAGAAAGTTATCTCTTCACAAGTATCATAAATAAAACGAAAACATTTTTTTACTGTCTGTAGCTGGTTATCTCGACATTAAATATACCTATTTGTGCGAAAATTATAGAAAATATACAGGGTCTATAGGTCTAGTGATTAATGAAACTGAATGCCAAGCAACAAGTCGTCGGTTCAGTTCCTACCCAGTACAAATAATTGTATGAAGAACACAACAATTGTAATGACATGTTTATAATACGTCACATACACGTGTTTATAATACGTCACATACACGTACATGATGTACATCTATAGGTAGGTATACACTGCGTTTTGTAATTTAATAATTAACATACGCCGCCTAATATTAACCCTACGAGGGAAATTAATGAAACTCAATTTAATAAAAAAACATTGACCCATTAATGTCAACATACTACCCTACATTTGCGGGTTTACAATTAGTATAAACGTGCATACAATATAATAGCCGGCTACCGGTTAATTAGCTTTAAGGTGTAGTTCTGAAAGTAAGTATAAACGCACACTATTGCGACTGACCCATTTAGAAATAGGCATGATGACAGTAACCAATAACCACTAAAATTGTGTATTTATCTGATAAAATGGGGTTCGTACACCGTAATACGTATTTATTTTCATATTAAGAGCGAGATTAATAGGTAATGAACAAAAATAAAACTACGAAATATAGCAATCCGCCATGTTAAGTGGCACACCAATCAGAGCGAGTTACGATATTTTATTTGGTTACAATCTGCGGGGTGACGTCGCAATGACACATGACACCACCGAGTGTTTTGCCATGAATTTTTAACTTAAAATTGCATTTTTTTCCTACCAAAACTACTTTTTTGTAGAAATATGATTATTCTTGACAATAAGAGATACTTTCGAACATCATAAAACAGTTTTTTTTAAATTATTCATCAAGTGCCTATTCAAGGTACTTTTAAGAACAATAAAAATCTTTTATATTACTTGTCAGTTACAATTTACAAAAATTTTATACCGTTACGATACAGACGAAAGAACAATCCATTTTTTAAAGTTGTAAGACTATTACCAATTTTTTGCTTCAGGATTTTCCCTAAGAATTAAGAGTACAGAGAGAAGATTGGGTATTTAGTAACCTCACTAATTCAGTATTATATAACTCCCATTCACTTATATAAAATAGTTCAAAGTACAAGTATTATCTTTGCTTAGCTTCTTCTTTGTTAGGATTTGTTTGTCTGAATTGCCTACTACGGTGTTACAGTACTAGGAACCGCACCTTTTCAACTAAGTAATAAGTAGGTAATTGTTGAATGTTACATTATTACAACGCGCGAAACCGATCACCAGCAACTGGTTCAACGTCACCTTTACACATTGGATGCAACTGGCTATTATACAACATATTAACTTCGTATCATAGAACATTCTCTCTGATAATTACTTAAATGTATATGGTTGACGTGATGGTTGAAACTGTCACAGTGCCACCATGATTATTGTAGGTTCGATCGACAATACTTTGTGTGATCCACGAACCTTCTGGATTCCGACACAACAGTTTCGAGTCTAAGCCCCTTATTTGAAGAGTCGTTTCAAGTATCCGTTGAACTCTGATCTCGTGAAATCAGGTTCACGTTCACATCTAATTCAACGGAGATTCATTTGGTTAGGGATCAGTGAATCTTGTTTAAACAGGCAGTAATTTTTTTTATAAGTAACTCGCCAAAGTGACTCTGCTCAGCCTGATGGTAAGCTCAAGCAGAATCCAATGTGGGGGCCCACTATACTTACTGCGAAAGCAGACAGTGCAGTATGGCGTTCCACACTATGGCGGCTTAGTGAGATGCTTTTTCACGCCCCGCTTAAAGGACCCGGGATCATAGTGGGAGGAAAACACATGTGCTGGTAGTGAGTTCCAGTTTTTAATAGCTCGGCACCAGAAGGAAGACCCAAACCGTTTGGTTCTTGTACGTATTTCTACGACTCTGAGGCAGTGACTTCCAAGGCCAGCACGTGCTGTTCTGTAGAGGAAGGGAGAAGGTGGGATCAATTGGAAGAGATCTTCAGAGCTCTCTCCATGGTAAAGGCGGTATAGAACTGCCATAGAGGCGATATCTCTCCGCAACTGCAGAGGCTCTAGGCACTCGGCGACATCGGGATTGTTGATTATCTACTGCGGACTGCTCGCCGCTGCAACCGGTCGAGAGCATCGAGCATTAATAATATCTGTTCTTGAAATCAGTTTTAAAACTAGATTCACTACTGAGACGCCCTCAAAATACGGGCCTAAGTGTACTTTGTGTTCTTTTCATGAATGTTTGGAAAAATGAAGTCTTCGGCAACACCATAGTTACTTATACTTAATTACAATATTCGTAGAGGAAGAGATGTGTTTTTTGTATAAAAAAATATGATTTTAACTACTAAAAACGTGCGAGAACCACGTCTTTGTTCACACGGACCGCATTTACCCGAGAGACTACACAGCCTCATGTAAAACCCATGTTCTTTCGTTACTTTTCAATAAGTATGTGGTTATTGGTATTGAACCACAAACCTCTTAAATTTTAAGGAGGGATTCTTGTTCAAAAGGCAACAACACACTTGCTTTTAATTTTTTTTATCATATATCTTACGGTTCGCCTGCGGTTAACGACTGCATGGTTGGCCTAATGGTTTAAGTAGTCGCCACACCGGTTTCTACTGCGCAATGTGTTGTGGGTTCAAATGCCACATAGAAAGGACAACACTTTGTATGATTCACAAATTGTTGTTTCGAGTCTGGATGTTCTTTGTGTCCGTTTCATGTATGTTTGTAAAGTCCCCCGCGAGACAGAATGTAGATTTAAAATGCAGGGATTGCTTTAAAAAAAGTTTGTTTTAAAAACTAAATTTTACAAACGACAGTCACTCCCAAACTAGGCAGATACGGTAACCAGACTACTAATAGATATATTTTTTATGGAATAGGGGTAAACGAGCAAACGTATCGCCTGAGGGTAAGCGATTACCGCCTCCGCAACACCAGAGGCACGCATTTGAATTTCATTAGTTATAATTATATTTCTAAATACATGCATATTACGGATGAATTACACTCAAACACGAAACAAATTATTACACTCATCACACAACAAGGTATTTGTCCCTAGTGGAAATCGAATCCATGATAGGGTCATTAACCACCAGAGCTACAACTCCGTCCATTATAGTATTGATTAAGATATTACTAAGTACTTATATAAAATTCCACTTAATTTTATTACAATCTTAGAATTCAATAACCTATTACTAAATACTCAGAAATAAAAACAAGTTGGTATGTATTTGTATTGGGAGTTGAATGATATGGAAAAAGCTTCATCTAGTTTCCATACTAAAGACTCAATAGTGTAGGGCTGCCACAAATGAGAAAATAAAATTAAGAAAAACTGGTAAATAGGTGCGAAATAAACAGTCTGGTCACCTGACGATGACTATTGTTCTTCTGGAGAGCTCATCACCGTCGCCAGCCCTTTAATAGCTCTATATAATTATATGAACTATAGGTTTTTGCTTACTACCGAGAGCCACGCTTCGACACGATTAGCCGTCACGACCGCAATGATACCATGTCCTCACAGGAAACCAGTGTGAAACAGCGCTCGCGCTGTATTTCATCGAGTGAATACGTGTACCGGAGGCCCAAACCCCAATCCTTTCCCTTATCCCTCAAAGGCTGGCAACGTACTTGTGACGCCTCTGTTGTTGCAGATGTACATGGGCGGCGGTAATCGCTACGGTACGTCTACTCGTTTGACCACTATCACTCAAAAAATATAATAATTTTAGCCAATTTTTTGGAATCTTAACATATATTTTCTTTTAAAATGAGAGTGCCAACCCTAAGAAACACGGAATCCTGTAAGAATGCGATGTGCTCATACAGCGAGCTCGCGGCTGCCGCATGGATAATTAACTGTTAAAGGACATACAAGTATTTATCTTTCACAAACTAACAGTTTCTGACGAATACACTGGGAGTAACTGTTCTAGCCATTATCCACACAGTTAAATACGCTTAGAGAGACTGGTGTGGGAGCATTTTGGGAATACGAAGACAGTATGTAGTATTATTAAAAACCTCATTCAAATTAAATCAGTTTTTCTCGTTGAAAAATTTAACGGAAGAGAAAATAGTAATATAACTAGACATCTGCTGTCTGTATCTTGATCTTAAGCGTAGCAGAAACTGTAACGACTATGGTCTCCCGACAACCGGGTTATTAGCAACATAGTTAATACAAGTAATTCTAGGTAAATGCCTGTCTGGGTGTAAGATACAGAACATGATCATTAGCCCTGAAATAATCAAACTCACACCTCTAGCGTAGCAGTCAGGATCACTAATGAATAAATATATATTTTATCAGTTTTATCTATGTATGGGCATGTCGAAGTGTCTCTTCTCTGCTTGAAAGCATAAGCAGAATCCAAGAGTGGTGGTCACAATAAATGCAGATAAAGTAGCAAGGTGCACACTATGAAGGCCTACTGAAAAGCTTTTTCATGTCTCGCTTGAAAGACCCGGGATTGCAGTGGCAGGGTAAGTACAGTGCTGTAGTACCGTTAGTGCTCTGTGCGCTGGTAGTCAGTTCGAGAGCGTATTTTTTCTTCCACGGCAAGCACGTGTAATCTCATAGACCTGTACAGGAAGTGGGAAGGTGAGACCAGTTAAAGGCGCTCGTCAGAACACATTATCATAAAGGCGGCAGAGGACTGCCATAGAGTTTTATAAGATACAGTTGAGATAGTCCTAGTTTTGGACCAAAGGACGGGTCCATTATACGCTTTCACGCTCAATATACGCAAAAAGTACGGGTACCTGAAACGCAAAGAACACGCTTTAATATATCTATCTACATAACAGTGATATGCCTCCTTGGTCTTGCGGTTAAAGAATGCGACTGCCGATCCCGTGTCTCGGGTTCAAATTCCAGGTCGGGCCAAAAGTGTCATTGAGTTTTTCTGATTATATAAATATTTGATAACAGCTCAGAGTTTGGAAGTTTAAGTCTGAACCGGGGGTTCAGACCCCAATTTCCAAACTCGGAGAGCACGTAAAGCTGTCGGTCTTGCAGCTGACCTCTCCCCGATTGTGTCGGCTAACCGTCCGATCGCATTATGAGAGAGAGGGAACAGTGAGTGCCCCTGTGTTTACAGACACACTTGTGCACTATAGTAGTGAGCTGGTCTCCGTTGAGACCGGACGCCGTGGCCGTAGTTGGCTAGGAGGAACATTATAATATGTAGATACGAATCTGACCCGCTTCGATCAGGCGCTATACACACTGGTTCCACTTTGCATTTCTGATAACAATCAGATCGTTAGTATATTTAACCGACTTTATTAAAAGAAGAGTCTCAATTCAACTGTCTTAATTGACCTGGGAAAGTGAGTTACGCCTCAAATCGGTCTTCTCGACCCGAGTACTACGACAGTTATACAGAAAATACGACTAAAGGTAATTCCTTCGATGCTTTATAACAAGTGAATAATAACCTCATTAAATGAATCAAACCCTCATCCTCCTCATCCTCATCCTCCTCAATTCTCCTCAATGTGAAGGGTAAACGTAAAAGGTGGCAATGAACAAATGGCTCTTGTTTACAATTTTAGAGTGACTCAGCTATACCTTTCTGTGCCATTCGGTCAAAATATGGAACTCACTACCAGCGCATGGGTTTCTCTCCCACTATGATCCCGGGCCCCTTAAACGAGGCGTGGAATAGAACTCATTAGGCCGCCATAGTGTAGATCACCATACTGCATTGTGTACATTCGCAATGAGTATGGTGACCAACATTCTTGGATTCCATGAATGGTGGTCACCATGGCCTCATGTTTTCCATCAAGCAGGGTAGGATCTCGCCCTGTATATCGTAAAATGTTGATACAAAAAAAATTATACTAGTTAGTTTTTCTTGTCTTGTAAAATTATATTGACTAGATTGTAACACAAAAATTTAAATAATACCTTTATTTAAATTTTTCATCAACATCAACAAAAGAGTCGATTTCCATTTGTTGTCTTGCCAGTCCTCAACCCACACTGGGACGTATGGGCTTAACCCTCTCCTGAGAAGAGACCCGAGTCCAGCAGTGGTACATTATAGTTGTTGATGAAATGACGCCTATTTGAGTTTTATGCTATTGCAGCTGCTGGAATCCTGCCATATGATAGTCATTCGTGCAAGACAGGGCGGTGTAATCGCTAATTTGCAATCATAACTCATCAATATCGCAATTAATACGGCCGCTACGTACCGTTTATTTAATTAATTGCAACTGATTTTCATAAAACTTGGTACAATGCAATAGTTTCGTGTGTAAACTTATTTATATAGAGTTGATAATACGAAGCTACGTTAAATGCAATACGGTAAATTCTTTGATACAAAATACTCAAATTAAATTAAAGATCTGGCGGTAAAGATATTAAAAATAATAGTCATTGGCTATCTTTGGTCTTCTAGAACTTCCTTTTTCTTAAGAGTGCACTAACTTGATATTAATGATGCAAGTCGGCTTGCTCCTTGTTGGAGAATTTTTGTTTGGCCATCATTTATTTAGATATCCCTGAATTTTAATTACATCCTCTGCTTTCACAAATAAATACCAGTCATGGGTATTTTTAATCCTAATAGTTTAGAGATACAAAAGAAGATATATATATATTTACAAATGTAAGAAGTACGAAATTTCACTTTCTACTCCCCGGAAGAAGTATTTCATACAGATTAAAGATTATCGATGATAGCGTCTTTGTAGAAGACAGAAAAATAAATAAGTAAATTAAAAGAGAAATAAAATACTTTTCACATGTAGGTACTAGGTAGGATGAAACAAAAAATTAACTAAACCATACTTTAACAACACTGTTACTCATATGCTCACTCTACTAAAGACTATATAAATATGTAGTAAGTTTGCAATTATAACGATGCATCAATCAATTATAATTTAAAAACAGTTTTAAATTATCTCTAATATAATCTAAGTTTGTGCAAATTTCTTATTAACAGCTCTAGGACTGCAGCAGGGCGTTGCGCCTGCGACGGCCGTTACAACAGGTCCGGGCAGTTTTTGTTGTGACCGATGCGCACCTGATCGAGCGGAGCGGTAAGTTATCGCTTCAGCTTGTGAATTATCGAAGTATAATCATAATTATTTAATATATCAGTCATCTGACACAACGTCATCTAGCTTCAAAGCAGAGCTTGTACTGTGAAAGTAAGATAGACCGGTGCAATACATATTTATTTTTTCTGACATACATGTTATAAATAGAAACTACCCAAACTCCGAAACAAATATAGCAGATCAGAAAAACGTTTAGAAGCGCTCATAGCCCAGTTGCACTCGGTGATTAGAAACATTCAGCGAGGGCAAGCAACGACGGCGCGGTCAGTACCTGGATGGGTGACCGCTGGTGGCATGTTACCATGAGCGTCTCCGTGATTCGGAGGTCACGTTAAGCAGTCGGTCCCGGTTGTTATCATAGGATAACAGTCGTGAAGCTTAGTTGGAGGCCTTCGGGCGGCTTAAAAACATCCAACGGTAAGATTATGTAGCCACAACGTTGTCTTGCCAGTCCCCAACCCGTACTTGGCCAGCGTGGGGACGTATGGCCTTAACCCTCTCCTGAGAGGAGACCCGAGCCCAGCAGTGGGACATTATGGGTTGTTGATTTGATTGAAAAAAACGTTTGGTCTGACCCGAGTTTGGATATATTTCTTAACTAGTAATTTTTCATACTAACGACACTTTACTAAAGAACCATTTTAATTTTACTTATTTACGCACATTATGGTTTATATGTCACGTTTGTCATTAGTTTAGAATCTCTGTTACAGTTTAACATAAAAAATTGTGTGCTTAGTAAGTGGGATGCAGGACCATACAGATATCTAGGAGTGATCTAATAGAATAGAGTGTTTTGCAACAAAGTCCATAAAACATGAATTAATATATAGATTTATAACTTTATCCTTACGCAATAGTATTTGCAAATAGAAAGAGAAGTCTAGTCACTGTTAATTAGGCAAATCGCTGCCGCTTTTCGCTTGCACCATACGCCAAGCCCTAATGCTTCCGTTTTTGTTTATTAACATTTAATTAGAAGATAGAGTTGTACTACTTACTGCTTAGTATACACTGTCTCATTCATTATTGGCGCAGTTGTCGTTAGCGACGGTATTTGACCCGTGTACGCTGAGTTCGTGGCCAGAATATTTTATTATCTAACCGATCGTAAATGAGGCTGTTTTAACCCCCGACGCAAAAAGAGGGGTGTTATAAGTATGACGTCGATTTCTGTGTGTGTGTGTGTGTGTGTGTGTGTGTGTGTGTGTGTGTGTGTGTGTGTGTGTGTGTGTGTGTGTGTGTGTGTGTGTG
>PKRV01003453.1:263813-391507 GCA_003709505.1 Hyphantria cunea | reverse complement strand
TGTGTGTGTGTGTGTGTGTGTGTATGTGTGTGTTTCTCTCTGTGGCATCGTAGCTCTTAAACGGAAGGACCAATTTCAGAGCGGATTTTTTTATTTGAAAGCCAGTTTCCTTGTGCTGGTTCTTAGCTGTGTGTAGTTAGATATCGGTCCAGCAGTTTAAGATTATTAAAATAAATAAATATTTAGGACATCTAACACACAACGCCATCTAGTCCCAAACTAAGTAGAGCTTGTATTATGGGCACTAAACAACTGACCTAAATACATATATACTTTATTTTGTAAATACACACATATCATACATAGAAAACACGCAAACTCCAAAGCAAACATTCGTAAATCATACAAACATTTAATCCGACTCGGGAATCGAACCCGAGATCTCAAGAACAGCAGTCGCATACGCTACCGCTGCGCCACAGAGGCAGTCAAATGCTCTTTGCTCTTTTCCAAATGATGTAAAGCATTTTGGCTTTTGATTACTGCAAATGCTAATGATGTTTGTAGAAAGTCAGCTTGGCAAGAGCCTCAGGTGATGCTTAGAGTTCAATTAAGGTCTTACGCAGAGTCCCATTGTCCTCCATAATCAAGTAATTACGTAACTCATTAACCTACACCATAAAACTGAAATAAACAACATGAGCACACCACTGCAATGAGAAAGAAGATTTGCAACAATATTTATACAAATCGTTTTGTCAGCGTGGTTTAGTACGCCAAAAATCTTCTTTCTAAGATTAATGATCAGAAATGGATTATTAACCTCAAAGAGCAACACGGTAGGGAGTAGAAATACGCAGACGTTCCCCTCTGTCGAAGTATAAGCCCAAATGAGCCTACGCGTAACACTGTTCTGAAACAGAATGTATTTTTGAGTTTGTGAACTTTCTGTTTTGTATTGATTGTTACGTGTGTGTTCATAGCGACAGGCGACTGTTTTTGTATGTGAGTCTGAAATGTGAATCCGGCATACAGTACCGTCTCGGGTACTATAAGCCAGAGAACCAGGTGCACCCTTGAAAGGAAAACCCTGGAACCCCGACGCACCTTTGTAAATGACCCCCTCCTGTGTCGAAACCCTGGATATTTTCGTTACTCCCCAAAAAGGAGCGGAACATTGAACATTTCCCCCATAAAAAATTACAGACTGATTCGAATCAGAAAAAGGCGCTATCGGTACTCCCCAGCAATAATTCAAGAAGGTCAAGGACGCATATTTATAACTCGAATAGATTATTTCCGGGAAAAATACACCCTCCAACATTGCTAATAACATCTTCACTATCAAACAATTATTTATCTTAATAACTAATCTGATTTCCTTTCTAATCCCAGCATTTCCTAACCTATATTTCTCCGAAGATTATTTGGGGTTGGCTACCATTTCAACCAGTTTTACCTCAATATCGTTTTTTCCACTAAGCAACCGGCATCGGATCTACAATGAATGCTGAAACAAATTCGAAGGCTAAACTAGTTGTCAGTGTATATGAGGGCAGACTTCCCAATAACGATTGGCATAGATGCTCATGACAACAGGGACCAACGGCTTAACGTGCCCTTCGAAGCACTGGGTCTCTTATTTAATTCAAAGTTAAATAGAATTTCTGCAGTTTATTTACTTAACAAAATATCGTTTTTCAAATAAAAAACGTCCTATTCAGTTGTCAATTATACTACCACTAACAATCCCATTTAAATATAAGTTACTATCATACAATTTAATAACGATAATTCTGATATAAACCTAGCTAGACAAAAAATAATTTATACCACAAACACTGTAAAAAGAAGCCGACAGTTGCATTAAAACCTACTACAGCAAATTAGCATACCTGGTTAATTTCGATATTATCTACTTGATATATATTTGTCGCACGTTCTATTTGAAACTATTTTTTTATTGAATAGCGGGCAAACGAACAGGCGTATCGCCTCATGGTAAATGATTACCGTTGCCCATGGATACTCGCAACACCAAAGGCGTTGCAAGTGCGTTGCCGGCATTTGCGGAATTGGGTTGGGTTATGGGCCTCCGATATTCTCAGTGACTCGGTGAAACACACACATTGTTTCACATCGGTTTTGAAGAACCTGCCAATGTTATTGTACTCAGTTTGATGGAAAGAGTGATTAGAATACAAGAGTATTGGTCACCAAACTCATTGCGAATGCAGATAATGTGCAATATGGCGGCCAAGTGAAATGCTTTTCCATATCCCACTTCAAGGACTCGGGATAATAGCGAAAGAGAAACACCTTGCCCCGTTTGGCATCAGGCAACAGTGTGAAAAATGTGTGAAGTACATTTAAACCAATTCTTTCAATTATAATATCACAATTCAATAATTTAAGGACTACATATTTTCTTACTAATTCTTTAAAAATTTATACCCACCTACATACTTCTACAATCATTTAACTCACATATTTTATCACGAAAATCTTTTAAAAATAACTTTCTATTTTATTCGATTAAATAAGTAATTACCTAGATATTTTTTAATTAACCTTATCGGTGTACATAATCGATACAGTCCGTTTGCGAAATAAATCGGTATCTGAGAACGGTCCCGCGGAGCACGCGCAAAGGAGAACATTTCGGCAATGCAACGCAACAATCCGACTACCGAACTCAACTTTTTATGGTTTTTGCACTTAATTATAGTAAGTTATTACAGATATTATATTGCGGGATATAATTACTTGCTGAGAAAACCAATAAATGTATAAAAACTTGTAAGGTACTTCGTACTTATAAGGTTCGGTGTATGTAAGATGGTGATTAATGGGAGGCATAATAGATTTAAGTGTATGAAGATTAATAATCAAATATTATAAAGTGGGAGAGCCTTGCTTCGGGCAAACATTTTCCGGCTCGACCGGAGTGATACAACGGCCTCAAAGAAAACCGGTGTGAAACAGCACCTACGATGTGTTTTACCGAGTGAGTGAAGGTACCGGAGGCCAATTTTTTTTTTTAATCGAACCGATTAATACCACACGTTGTGCCACTCTGCGCCTGAGACGGGAGGAACTGCTTTCTTACGCCAGCCGGAAAGATACCGGAGGCCCATACCTCAACCCCTCCCAGTATCCTCTCGCCATCCCTCAAAGACCTGCAACGCACTTTTAATACACTCTTGTTGCGGGTGTCCATGGGCAAGAAAATCACTTACCATCAGATGATACGTCTTCTAGTTTGCCTCCTGGTACAATAAAAAGTACTTATAACAAAAACTAAAAAAAAGTGGCTAGTGATATGGTTTCTCAGTCAATATCACTATACTATACTGGGTACCCGTTAACTATAGTAACTACCTCGTTGGTCTAGCGGTTGAAATATGCGACTGCCAATCAAGAGATCTCGGGTTCAAATCCCGGGTCGGGCCAAAAGTGTTATTGAGTTTTTCTGATTATATAAATACATAATAACAGCTCGGAGTTTGGAACTTGGGGTTTGAACCCGCGTGCCTCGGAGAGCACGTAAAGCTGTCGGTCCTGCGCCTTATCTCTCCCCGGTCGTGTCGGATCGTCCCATCGGATTATGAGAGAGAGGGAACAGAGAGTGCACCTGTGTTTGCACACACACTTGTGCACTATAATATCCCCTGCGTATTTGGCTGGTCTCCGTTGAGACTGGCCGCCGTGGCCGTAATCGACTAGGAGAACATCAACTATAGTAATAACGTTTACTTTATTAAAACGGTATTTGATTAATGAACATATGTTACTATAAAATAAATAGATAAAAACAAATTACTTGAAACTGTCTTGAAACCTTTAGTAATTAATGGCAGTACTCAGTCGAGCCTATATACCTACCTAAATGTCGGTTTGCTCCCTTAGTATTTAATGACTGTACTCAGTTGAGTCTATATGTGTACCTGCCTAAATGTCGTATCCGTTTAAAAAAAATGTTTGAGAAATAATTCCAGAGATTAACATATTTAAAAAAATATATAATAATTAGTCTGTTAAGATAAAAGTATTCAAAATTGAAACCGCTGATTTCCTTTAAATAACGAATCACAATCTTATTTATCTCAGTACACCATTTCCGGTTACAAGCAAATAAGCCGTCTAATTACATTATTTTCTCCAAACCATTTAATGATAACTACCATTATCGATCGCGTTAAATGTCGCTATTATCGCAAAAAAACGGACCAAAACAAAAATAACGCGAGACACTGGATCGTCGCAAGCGCAGAACATTTAGGCAATGCGATCGCGCGCCGACGACTCCCGAACGCTCTTCGGTTTTTATCGGGACATTTAATTACACTATATCATCGCATACTGTGATGCCCTTTAATTTTTTACTCGGCACGCTTTTAATGACATAATCGCGGGGTACACGGATGCTCAAACTCCTTTTTACCAACGCATCTGCTACTACTGTTAGACGCATAGATACATGATACGCTAGATCTGATGATGATAACTTAGGGTAAAATAACCCAACACTCTCTTCAGGACTACTGCTTTTTATATTCATCTGCTAACCAGATAGGTTTGTTAAGGGTTTGTTTTAGGGTTTCCTTCTCTCTAAAGTTTTGGTGTGCTGCACAAAATGCAAAGGGGTTTTGACACTGCGTGTTCTTATGTTTCTTCGCTTCGCTTCAGTTCGTGCCAAAGTTGACAACTTGATAATAAATAATAAATTAATTATCTAACACACAACGCCGTCTAGTCTCAAACTGAGCTGAGCTTAAGTTACGAGTACTAGACAACTGATATAACGTACATAATGAGTATAGACAACACTCAACCTCCGAAACAAATATTTGCAGAATATACAAAGATTCGGTCCGGCCCGGGATTCGAACCCGGGACTCCAAGCACAGCAGTTGCATACACTGCCATTGTGTCACCAAGGCAGTCAACATTTAGTTTTAAGTTACAAGCATCATATATCCTGTATAATTATCTAATATAGGCGGAACGCGAATGTTTTAAATGTGTTTTGCCGATCTATTCTACAACATCTATGTTCGGTGAAGTTATCATAGGGTCACACTGTTACAGAATTGTTTCGAAGGAATGTTTGTGAAGATATTATTCCTATTTTATGACATTTCAAACTTAGCGTTTTTGTCATTTAATTTAATGCCAATCTAACAACAGTGTTTACGATTTGAATTTAACAACTTAACAAGCTGTTAAATCAAGTCAATCTAATAGTTTAGTATTTTGTGTGTCGTTTTTGTTATTTATGGATATAGAAGAGGTTATTTGATCAGGTTATTTATTGATAATAATACAACTTTTACTCAGTATTCAGTTAAAAGGTGGTAGGCCATGACCGTGGGTGGCGGGCGATGTCTGTGATCATATCATTAGGTCTGGTGTTCTCTTGGTTGCTATGAAATAATCTATACAAAGCCTATACCTATCTATACAAGACTCGAGTTATCTACTAAAAGTTCTGAAACTCAATTTCAGGATTAAATTGTGCCCTGATTTTGAATAATTACAATCTAACGAAATAATAATTATAAAATACACGGAAGCTGTAATTAAAGCCGAGTAATTAAGTGCAAAGTAATGTTTCAATAGTTCCCGCACTAAAGTTAATAACAAGTAAAACATAAAACCACACTGGATCACAGAAAAAAATCTTGAATGAGTCGACCATCTTTGTCGGCCATCTTATGAGTAATTACACAAAATGGCGGCAATATTTGTTGATTGGGTCGCGGGTAAAAAGCTCGCAAGTGTTAATAGCACCAGATTCGTACCTAACTAAGTGTGATTGTAGATAATCACCCAGTAAGTTGTATGAGGTGAAATTAAATAATTAAATGTGTACGTAACGTGGGAGTGTTCGGTTAGTCGTTGTGGGAGATTGAGAACAGATCGATTTCATGTCGATTGTACAGTTTTTTACTAACTGCTGACATAATTAGTGGTGTACCATTGTTTTATGAGTAGTGATGCGTTGTTGTGTATTACTTAGTCTTGGCTGATTATATTCTCAGGAAAACTATTTTAATTGGCAACTTATCAGCTTAAAAAAACGACTAGGTGCCAACTTGTGTAGCTAGCATTGTCATATTTTTCAAGTATTTTATTGGAATCTATGTTGTAAACTGTATTATAATTTAAACCACTTACCCAAAAAAGAGATATCCGCAAAGTAGCTGTGTATGTCTGTAGCTAGTTATTTCTATTTGTGGCATCATAGCTTCTGAGAAGATGGAATTAGATTCAGTTGGAAAGGTGTTTTAAAGAACACGCCCTTAAAATAGAAGACATTTTTGCCTATTCTTCCTAAACGTAAGAAGCCTCAGCGAAAGTTTTGAATTACTATATTCTATTAAAATGGTGCATGATTTTGATTCAAACAGTCGTGCGTCTACGACCATATAAAATATCAGTATATAACCTATATTCGGCCCTATGGTACTCTGTCTTACAAAAACTCTGTTCTTCTCTCAAGAAAAACAAGCGGTCTTCAACAAAGCTTTCGTTAACTTTAAAGGAATATAATGTCTCACTTGCGTATACGCACGTCATAAATAGTTCCGACACAAGATGCCGCCGCGGCAAAAACTTATCTCCGAAATGGTGGCGGCAAAAAACGATATTGATGCGAGTGCGGCAAGATGCGAGGTTCGATTTCAGCACTTATATGGGATATTGAATCTAATTATTGGACAATGCCGAGTGTAATAATGAGGTGGAAAATAAGGGAAATTTTTTCAACGATTACCTACATACACTCTTATTAGTTTTTTTAAGTGTTTTCTTTCTGCCATTTTTCTAATTTCTTTGTCTGGTTGCTTAATTAATATCGATGTACTAACGGCTATCCTGTTTATGCTTATCCTTATCAGATAGGATAGAGAAAGCAAAATTAACTATAATAAGAATGATTAAAGGCAGCATTTCAATTCGAATTTCAGCAGGAATCACCTAAAATTGTATTCTTCGATCCCTAGTTGGATAGAGATCTTCTATTGGTCCATATTGACTGCCTCGGTGGCGCAGTGGTAGCTTACGCGACTGCTGTCCATGAGGTCTCGGGCTCGAATCCTGGGTCGGACCAAATGTTTGTATGATCTGCGAATATTTGTTTCGGAGTTTGGATGTTTTCTATGTATAATATGTATGTATTTACAAAATAAAAGTATATATGTATTAATATCAGTTGTCTAGTACCCATAGTACAAGCTTTGCTTAGTTTGGGACTAGATGGCGTTGTGTGTTAGATGTCCGAAATATTTATTATTATTATTATTGTATAATACCACCAAGGATTGTTCTGAGCGTATTTTTATGACCAATATATCTTGAACTGTAATTCCATAAACTTGTAATGTTTTGGAGATGTTTCATAAGTTTGTTTTTTGCCAATATTACCCAAATTTAACTAAGTAAAGTTACGTTTATGTTGCAAATAATTCTCTTATCGAATATCATCAAATCTTGTATAAGTGTTGCGGATTTCACGTTACGTCAGCTGACAGCAATTAGAGAGGTGAGTTCACCCCCTGCGATGAGTGGACATCCTGCCTAACGAGGTCACTCGGCTAGGGAAAGATTAGGGTTGGTACTTATTTGTAAATGTTAAACAATTGATATTTTTTTACTGTAAGTTGATATATTTTTACTGTGTTTTGTTTTGTGTACGTTGATATATCTTTACTGTATTTGGGACCAACTCTCACCCTGTGGGTGTCGTTAGAAGCGACTAAGAGAGCAAACTGTGCAGGAGGACAGCCATACAAAGAGAAATCACAACTTGAAACAAACTATTAACATCAATATAACTATTCTATCAGTTAATATATAGCTCTGCTTAGTTTGACTTTAGTTTTTGTTGAGTGTGATATAAAAAAAATTTGTTAAATATTAATAGACATTTCACATACAACGCCATCTAGTTTCAAAGTAAGCAGAGCTTATAAATATTGTGTATATTGACTGATGAAATACTTTTATACTTTTTTGTGTAAATACATACAGAGTATCCATAGAAAACACCCAGACTCCGAAACAAATATTTGCAGATAATACAAATATTTGGTCCAACCCCGAAATCGAACCCGTGACCTCACTACACCACCGAGGCAGTCTTAAATAAATGAAAGCCTAAACATCTATTTCTTTATTATTTAAACATTACAACTTAAATATAGACTACTTGTTTTTTGGCATTTTTTACTCTTTTATTACTAATGTTATGACAACGCGTCGCCACGCAAGCAAATTTATTAGATATATCACTTCATTAGGGTCGTATCCACACTACTCCAACACATCGCAACGTTTCGCTAATGAAGATATTTGGGGCAGTACTATCTCATTGTCAATAAATAATGTCCCTCAGGTTCAGCCCGCGCCCGCGGCACTCCGCCGCCCTCACAGCACTCTTAACCTCTTTGTTACGAAATCGATATGAACACACCCCTTGAGCGATATAAAACACTGAGATACAATCTGAAACACCTTAATAGCGTACAGGTGTTTTGTGTGATGGTGTAGACCAGGCTTAATAAAGTTTAGTGTTTATCCCGGTCAGTAAGACTTTAGCTGTATATATATATGTGTGTATATATATTATGAGGCGCTCATAGCTCATCTGCACTCGGTGATTAGAAACAATCAGTGAGGGCGCGCAACGACGGCGCGGTTAGTACCTGGATGGGTGACCGCTGGTGGTATGTTACCATGAGCGTCTCCGTGATTCGGAGGTCACGCTAAGCAGTCGGTCCCGGTTGTTATCATACGATAACAGTCGTGAAGCTTAGTTGGAGGCCTTCGGGCGGCTTAAAAACATCCAACGGCAAGATTTACGTAGCCACAACGTATTCTTGCCAGTCCCCAACCCGCACTTGGCCAGCGTGGGGACGAATGGCCTTATCCCTCTCCTGAGAGGAGACCCGAGCCCAGCAGTGGGACATTATGGGTTGTTGATGATATATATTTATATATCTGTGTGGTTCGCTAACTCCTCTAAAAGTATGTTAAAAGACTTTAAGTTTCAATTTTAATGACTAAGTTCGAGTATGATCGAAGTTGCTTATTATTGACTATATGTGGGTTTTCTTTTCTAAACATTTAGTTTCTGTCTGTGGAGACTTGTTGATGGCGTTTTGTTGCTATTTTTATAACCTATGTTAAATGTATTGCTGTAAGTTTCACCAAGATTAATTAATAAATATAAATAAATAAATCAAAAAATATGTTTGACTGCCTCAGTGGCGCAGTGGTAGCGTATACGACTGCTGTTCATGAAGTTATTATTTATTCCGGGTTCGAATCCTGGGTCGGACCAAATGTTTGTATATAATTGCATCTGCAAATATTTGTTTCGGAGTTTGGATGTTTTCTATGTATAATATGTATGTATTTACAAAAAAAAAGTATTTATGTATTCATATCAGTTGTCTAGTACCCATAATACAAGCTCTGCTTAGTTTGGGACTAGATGGCTTTGTATTTTAGATGTCCGAAATATTTATATTTATAAGAATATTTTTCATTTATAAATTTATAAATATTTTTTCATTTATGTTGCATTACCATTCAAATCTTTCAAAGATACTTCTTGTAACTGCTTATTGAATTGAAAATTAATATTTTCACTGTCTTAAGACTTTTTAGTCAATAATAGAGATAACAAATGGGAAGAAAGCAGTGATTTACGTAAAAAAACATACTTTCTGTTGTATGTGTACAGTTTTTTATATTTACTTAAGGGCCAATTTAACCAGTCCCTGATGAAGTTTTATATAATTTATTGTCTTATAACACTATAAAAAGACACAAGTTTCTGTTATTAGTGATTTCTAAGCTATTAAGTAAGCTTTAGATCAATGCATATGAAAATATATGGTTAGGTACAGTACTTACAGCAAAAAATTGTTTTTTTCATATTTTTATCCGTCTGTTTGTTCCAGCTTACATTTTCCGGATTCAATTTTATATAAATGAAATAGAGTTACGCGAAAACATTTTTTGATTGAAAAACTCTTTCCGGACGAAGTAACGAGAAACAACAAGTCACGTAATAAATTAACCGTAGGCAAATTTAGCAAACTAAGGAGATTAAGAATTTTGATTAAATTGGCCATGATACGATCATCTATTTAAAACTAATATTTCAATCATTACAAATAAGAAATAAAACGGAACGTCTCCATCGGCTGTCGGCCACCGATATGATCTGCCAATAAAGACATAAATAACATAATAAACGAACAAAAACACAGGCCAGCACACCCTGCAGCCATAACACCTAGCGTGTGGTAATTACAGCTGGAATAACTGTATTTACGCATTAATTGTTCGGGGTGGCCATGATAATACCTCTTTATTTCGGGTTCCTGGCGTTTTGAAGGGATTTTTATGCTAAATAAAACAGTCTTATAACATATCTGTCTCTACTTTTTCACGAATAAACTGCTGCATCAACTTTGATGACATTAAGCACGAAGTTACTTGAATTATTGACAAAGGATAGCTACATTTTACCGCGATATCAGGCAAAACCTGGTAATCTTTACATGGTGTAAAATGCAGTCACTTCTGCCGTCTGTTCGCTTAGATCTTTTAAACCACTCGACGGATCTGAACGCCGTTTTCAGCAACAAATAAAATGATTCAAGAGGTAGATCTGTATATATAATAAATGCATATTGTAGTAGCGGATATCCCAGAATTCCAAAGACTCTCGTGCGAAGCCGGACCGGGTCGCTAATAATAAAAAATTTCAAGTCTACCAACATTTCCTAATTATCTCTTTAAACCTTCATAACATAATGGAGGGAAGATATTGACGTCAAATGGGCAATAAGGGAAGGTACGTATTGCAATAAACGATTCCATAGATACGCTTACTAAGTCACTAGGAAGTACCGGTTTGATGAGTTCTTGAGTTGTCAGGATTTCTCCATTTTAATCTTTAGCCAGTGTTGATTGCCGTGGTGGCCTGGATGGCCGTGGTTGATAGTGAATGCGACTGTTGTGCTTGTAATCTCGAGTTCAAATCTTGTTTCGGATCAAATATTTATATGATCTACAAATTTTGTTTCATAGTTTGGGTTTTTCTATTTATAATATATTTATATGTACAAAAAATATAGGCATGGGCTCTCTCAATCAATCCAGCTGCCATAGTATAATCTCTGCTCAGTTTGAAGGTAGATGGCCTTGTATGTTATATGTTAGAAATATTTATAATTGTTAAAAGCAGCTTCCCCTTACTGCTTAAGAAAATTAAAGCAGAGGAGGATTTGGAGCAAGGCTTTAGCCACTAAGGAAAAAGCAATGGCTTAATGCCAGGCTTTCTGTGAGACGATGACATTTTAGGTCATAGTATTTTCTTTTCATTTGAGGTAATTCTGCAAACACCTCTTCACCCATCGATTATATCTGCGTATGAGTATCGCCTTGTAAAAAGATTGCCTGACCCAAGCCAAACCCTGTCGCCAATATTTCCACGGAGTTCATCATAAAAGAAAGGCAGGATTTCGAATCAAACCTGATCTAAACGTTAATTTCCTATAGTTAATTTATTAGAGGAGTGGAACATCTATTGGGCTTGGTTCTTGTGTGGCGTAATATTTACACATGCCTAATGGTAATTAATAACGTGGGAGAGTCTTAAGCTATACCATATATCATAACTTTGTTCTGTGATCCACAAATTGTTGGTCTGGGTTTGGTTGTTTACATTTGTTTACAACTTTTAAAGAAAAACAATAATTTTATACATTGTGGAACTTTAACTGTTTAACGCAGCGCACGCGAAAGAAATCCTATTCTCAAATTTTTGCAACACTTATCATTGATTCTTCGCTTCCTTTGATGATATATAGCCTTCTCGGTAACTAGGCTATCTAACATTGAAAGAGTTATCCAAATCGGCCCAGTGCTTCCTGAGATTAGCGCGTTCAACCAAAAAAACAAACTCTTCAGCATTATTTTATTAGTATAGATAAATTTTGGATATCCAACACACAGCTGAAACTATAAAGGCCATACTAAGCTACAACGCACAAAAAAGTCTCTCCCATGTCATGGTGATCTCACCATATACCCATCACTTGTATAACATACCCTATCATCTCTCGACCTATAGTTATCAGTGATATATTCAGCGGTGGGCGGGAAGGATCGCTCTCGAGGTGTCCCATAAATCTTATGCGTAGATTGAAATCACAATATTTCTTTTTAAACACCGCTCTGATATTGATATGTCTTAAGATTGCTGTATAATATTTTAAGAACTTAATATTTATGGGAATATTTACGACAAGCAAGATTTAGAAATGCATTTAAGTAGTCATGAAACTAAATGAATAGACCGTCATCATGCTGCTACGTTGCATTGTCTGAATTTGCAAAGAGGATGGAGACCAGGCAGACTAGAAAAAAACATATTTGTTTATTTACGAGCATTTGCCCGCGATTCCACACTTGTGTGCGTCGGTCATCGTTGTACGTCCTTCCTTAGCAATCAAATCATATCAATATTTAAAGTATTTCTATATACAAATTCATTAAAATAAATTCAGAAATTAATTCGTATTAGCAGAATGGTCGACTTCAAAGTTAAAAACGAAAGAATAAGAAATAGCTAATCAAAGGCAAATACCTGTTTTAAATAAGAAGGAAATTGAAAATGGGATATCATTTTTTACAATGAATTGGCGAATACATATAAGTAGAATTAATGAAGGTTAAGGTCAAGGACTTAGGAAATATTGTGCCAGTACAACACAACAATACTATCTTTCTTTCACGGCAAACTATTTAATTATTCTTTGACAAACAGTAACCCGTTTCTAGTTCCAAGACAGTTTTTCCTGGGACATCTCGAGTATTCCTCGGTGTGTTCGTGGATCACTGCTGTTGATCCTGGTGCACAGAGCAAACAATATCGTTAACCATAGAATAGATAGATAGAAATATCTTTATTAGCACACCATAATACAGAGATAAGTAACATAACACATAAAATGTCCGAAGTATAGTGTGTAAAGGCCGGCCTTGTTGCCAAAAGCAATCTCTTCCAGGCAACCTTAGGATGGATTAACCGCTCAAAAATAAATAATAACGTTTTCGCAACTAATTATTTTAGCCACAACAAACATCAGAATATTTGCAAAAACCTGACAAAAACTTTAAGTCACTAACAACAGGCGATCAAGCCACTTTTGATACCTTTTTATATAGTTCACGAAAGTAACATATATCTTCTTAACACTTTATATTGCAATAACCATCCATTATGTTGTCGATAAATTCAGAAGTTGGCCTAATTGGAACATCTTTCAAACTGCAGAATAATAATGGCTTACTTGAGATATTATTTTTCTAGGCTTCTGGAAGGCGAGTCTCTATGACAAACTATATAACTTTAGCAATGTGTTCTATTAAACGATTGATATTTGTAAAAAGTGTGTACTTATAGGCAGCTAGTAGGTACTGAGGTTTTTTAGAAAATAAAGAAACTGAATTATTTAAATTTTGAAGTTGCAAACAGATTCTTCAATTTTATTTATTTTTATAGATTTTATTTATATCTAGTTTATGCCCGCGGCTCCGCTCGCATATATGTCGATTATTGCGTCAAATAGTAGCCTATGTGTTGTTCTAATTTTTCAGCTATATTACTGTAAAGTTGCATCCAAATCCGTTGAGTAGTTTTTACGTGAAAGAGTAACAAACGACCATCCATACAAACTTTCGCGTTTATAATATTGGCATAGACAAGATGTAATTTAGATATCTATGTTGACGAAATGTGTGATACAGTACTCCGTGCAACATGCATATTTTCACATAAATAACTCGATTAGTTTTGGCACTATTTCATATGTAGGTACGATAAATTTAATTTAAAATTTTTCAGACATCCGACATACAATTTTTTTTATGGTATATGTGACAAACGAGCAGACGTATCGCCTGATGGTAAACGATTACCGTCGCCCATGGACACTCGTAACACCAGAGGTGCCACAAGTGCGTTGCCGGCCTTTGGGGGATGGGGAGGGGGAAAGAGGGAAGGATTGGGGTATGGGCCGCCGGTATCCTCACTCACTCGATGAAACACAGCGTAATCGCTATTTCACACCGGTTTTCTGTGAGGCCGTGGTATCACTCCGGTCGAACCGGCCCATTCGTGCCGAAGCGTGGCTCTTCCACTTTTGTCTCGTCTTCACATCATCCATCTAGTCCCAAACAGTAAGCAGAGCTTGTATTATATCGCTGTGTTTTTACGATATTTATATTTTCTTTAATCAGCTTATTTTGGTCATAGCGCATAGTCCCCCAACATCATAAAACATGAAATATGAGTTATAGGAATAGCAAGCCTAATTGTCATCGTATATGGCGTTGGTCGGCCCATAAACAATATCTGGAATTAACATAATTACCGCTGGACACTGTCACAAAATAGATACCTAATTGCCATTGTCTGAAGGACTATGTCTTACTAATATGGACATGTTGGGATGTGGGCAGATGTTGAACATCTGTTCATTAAATGGTTTATACACTTGTGAAATGGCCATTCGGTAATATTTATTGTATAGCCTTGTGATTTCTCTAAGCATTCTTCAGATAATGTCATATTTATACGTTTGTAGGTGAAATAATGAGGCTAATTTTAGGTCTACCCAATTTATAGGAAAACACATCAATTTCAAGCCTTGGTTATTGGATGAGGGGTTGATTGCCTAAGGTTGCCTGGAAGAGATTGCTCTAGGCAACAAGGCCGCCCTTTGTACACTCCATCTCACATTTTATGTACTCTCTTCTAACTGTAAGATTATAGTGTGCAAATAAAGAGTATTCTATCTATCTATCTTGAATATCAGATTTTCACGGAGCGACTGGCATGACTGACTGATCTACGCAACCCTGTGAATGAACTGAATACGAAAGTTGATTCAGTTGTCAGTATATCTGAGGACACTAATCCAATAATGATTGCTATAGATGTTAATGACAAACAGTTTAACATACATTTCAAGAAAATAGAAACAGAACCGAAGTAAGTTAACATTCTCACTGAAAATCGATGTTTAGCAAATATTTTGCTGCTTTTCAACGAATGAGAGAGATTAGTGAAATCCCAAACTTTTGCCCACTCACAGAGTGACAAAATACTCATGACTTTTCAGTTACTTTTGTAGCTTCTATATTATCATCATTTACCATTAGGTGTCTTCTATATCAGTTTAACCTCTACAAAAAACCTGTCGCGGGATGTTTAGTAGGTGTAAAAACATTATTATTATTTTGTAGAAATAATAAGTACACAAGAGCAGCTTATGAAAGGAATCAAAAAGAATATAAGTAATTTAAAAAAGAGAGTTTCACGTCACCACGCGTAAGTAACGCATGGTGACGTGTTGCCATACGTCATTGATAAGCTACCTTCCTACCGATTTTCAGCCAAATCGGTTCAGCCATTCTTGAGTAATAAATTGACCACCTATTATTATTATTATTTACTACACAGAAAAAAGAAACAAAATCACAATCTGTTCGCCAAATCTGCTACTTTCACATAGCGTGGCGACACGTCACCACGCCAATTGCCGGTCTGAGAAAAAAATTATTGATTGATTCTAAACCTTCAATCAAACCTCTAATGTGCAATAGTCTTAAGCTTTTCCTAAATAAATAAATAAAGTTTCAAATGATCGGTGTCCGGTCAATTGGAATCTGTTGCAAGGCGAAGCGACAATTTGACGCTAGGTTCTTTTGGGGTTAACAGTTTTGCCCTGTTTAACCGACTTGAAAAAAGGAGGAGATTCTCTATTCGATTGTATTTTTTTGTGTTACCTCATAAGGTCTTATTGAATGAGCTGTTGCTTAAAGTTTAAATGTATGTATTGATGAGATAATTATTTCTTAAGGAAACCTTTTGTACCGTTTATTATAAGTATTGGAACTATTTAACATTATTGTCGTATTAAAAATGTAATTTATTATGAAAACAATATAAATATTGGCTGCGTGTAAGGTTTATTGGTTTAAATTGTTGCCATGCCACATCATATTGAGCCGAGTATTATGGATTCGATGCTTGCTCGTCGAAGTCGAATGTCGAAGTTAATTGTGTCCATTTCATGTGTGGGTAAAGTCCCTCATAGTACAGGATATATTTCAATTGCAGAAATTGTATTCAAAAAAATAATAATATTCATATGAAGGTAATTACTAAAGTATACACTTAATTAATAAGTCTGGAAATATATCGTTAGGAATGCTATTACTGTTCTCATTACACCTTGGAAGCAGATGTTTTCGATCGTCGCCAATCGTGGAACGTAAACTTTAAAGTGGTTCCGTATACCATATATATAATAGCTGACTCAGGTCACTTCTCAAAACTAATTAATCCCGTTTTTGTTATTTAGTTTTGTATATATGAATGATTCTACTCTGCCTGATTACAGCAGACTGAAGCAGAATTAAAGAGTAGTTTTTTTTATGGAATAGGAGGCAAACGAGCAGGCGTATCGCCTGATGGTAAGAGATTACCACCGCCCATGGACAACCGTAACACCACAGGCATCACAAGTGCGTTGCCGACCTTGGGGGATAGGGTGGGGGATGAAGGGAAGGGTTGGTTTATTGACCTTCGTTATCCTCACTCACTCGGTGAAATACAGCGCAGGCGCTGTTTCACACCGGTTTTCTGTGAGGCCGTGGTATTACTCCGGTCGAGCCGGCCCATGCATGCCGAAGCGTGGCTCTTCCACTGTAAAAAGTCACATATTACATATATTGCATTCGCTATGAATATATTGGTCACTATATTCATTACGAATGCAGACAATGCAACAATATAGCATGGTGACCTATACTGTGTCGGCTTATTGTGAGTGATACAAATAAAATCGCAATATAAAAAGTCACATACCTACCTGGCTGGTTCTTAGTGGAAATACTACACCCTTTTAGGACCCTAAGGAGCACCGAAGATCCAAAAATTTTCAACCCTGTCAAAATACAATGTCGTAGTAGTCTTCCGCAATACGGCTTGCCTTTAACTTGCTGTCTCATTTGGCACACCAACATACACGTTTATTTATTAGAAACATAGAAACGGAACTCTAATTTATGTTATATCTATATTTGTGTATATATCTAAAAGGTTGGTCTGTAGAATATCGGGAAGGAGTGGCCCCTGATAAAGCGTGTGATGAAATATCGTTTCAAAGCACGTAACACAATATGAAAACATCGCCTCTTTATGTTGGTCATACAATCAGGCTTAATAACTTTGCTTGCTACAGCTGTGGTATTTCATGTGTTTACTGTAGATATATGTATTAGGGTTATATATTAAACAAACAAACAACAACCCATAATGTCCCACTGCTGGGCTCGGGTCTCCTCTCAGGAGAGGGTTAAGGCCATACGTCCCCACGCTGGCCAAGTGCGGGTTGGGGACTCGCAAGAATACGTTGTGGCTACGTAAATCTTGCCGTTGGATGTTTTTAAGCCGCCCGAAGGCCCCCAACTAAGCTTCACGACTGTTATCGTATGATAACAACCGGGACCGACTGCTTAACGTGACCTCCGAATCACGGAGACGCTCATGGTAACATGCCACCAGCGGTCACCCATCCAGGTACTGACCGCGCCATCGTGGCTTACCCTCGATGATTGTTTCTAATCACCGAGTGCAACTGGGCTATGAGCGCCTACTGGGCTATGAGCGCCTTAGTTATATATTAGTGATTACTTAAATTATTTAAACCGAACTACACTCCATACTATAATAATTTGGTAGTGAGTTCCAGGTTTTCACCGCTCTGTGTATCTGTACAAATTTTTATATTACTGCGGGGTCCAATATAGTTGTATGAAAAATAATAAATAAAAGTATTGTTTGTTTGATTGTTTAATAAATGTTGTATTTTCTAGAACTTCATTCACAGAATTCGTCTACATTTTATTTTCTTTTATGAGACAATGAAAAGATTTATTATCAATATTATTAACTGCCAGTTGAATTTGAGAACCTCTTATGAAAGTTTTTAATTAATGACTTCTTCTACTAGTCCTATAGTGAGTAAGGCAATGGTTTAATATTAAATTTATACCATTAATGAAAATAAATAAATATTTCGGACATCTCCGACTCAACGCCATCTAGTACCAAGCTAAACAGAGCTTGTGTTATGAGTACTAAACAACTGATATAAATGCACATATACTTTGTTTAAAATACATTTATATTAAACACAGAAAACATCCAAACTCTGAAACAAATATTTGCAGATCATACAAACATTTGGTGCGATCCGGGAATCGAAACCAAGACCCCAAGCTTAGCAGTAGCATACTATCACTACTCCCATGAAAAGTATTATTCACATCTAACTAAGTATTATAGATAACTTTTAACAAACATACAAAAAAAATACTCATATGTATCACTTTCTTTATTAATATTAGTATAGGCACATAGATGTAACGCCACACTAAAGGCCCTAGGACCGAAGCAGCTTATCACCCAGTAAGTCTTTAGACAACCATTTGCAATTTGTCCCCAAGGTGCAATAATAACTTTTATTATTAAAAGCACCTAATTTCTGTCATTTGTTACTTACAAAAATTTTAAGCCTAGCCGTTGAAATCCTTTAAGCAATGATATCATCATTGCCTTTAAGACGTATTTTAAAAAGCTACCAAAATATCAACAGTCTATAATATCAAATTGTTACGACAATCAAAACCCGCCAACGTCACAAACGATCTTCAGTATAACCTTATTACTCCGAAAATTACTTCTAAACGAGGACTATCATGCACACGAAGGTTTTAAGCTCACAGAGGTCGGCTGGCGAGGCCTGGAGGCGCCAATTACCCCTCAAAAGACTTCGACTCGCTTCCTTCCTGACTCCACACACCTAATGACTTTTAGACTGAGAATACACTTTAACGGGCCAAATTGTTTTAGAAAATATTCAGAGTCTTCTGCTAAATAATTTAAGTAGCTCCTTTACGTTGATACCTGAATTTTGAATGCGCAAATACTTTATAAGTTTTGTTAAATCTATACATACAACAAATAAAATTGCAATATATGTTTGTAATTTCAAATGAACAGCTTTTCACTAAATTCATATGAAAGCCTATACGGTACTTACATAAAAAATAACATTTCAAATGGTTTCTGTCTCTATATGCTTGTACGACTTATCTCTTTAACGGTTGGATGGATTTTGACGGGAGTTTTACTGACGATAGGTCATGTTAAATAAAGAAGTGATTTAGGCTACTTTTATTACTAATTTACATTCCAGGGTGTAGTTCATCATCAGCCTATCGCAGTCCACTGCTGGACATAGGCCTCTCTAATTGCACGCCACTTAGTTCGATCCTCGGCTTCTGTATGCTTCTTCTTCTTCTTCTCGGGTACAGTTAGTGTATGATAAAAACACAAGTCAAATTACAGATCATACATATTAGAAGCAAGACTTAACAACTTTCTTGTAATATGTATGTATATTGTATATACGTACGTATACACAAACGTATACAAAATAGGCTATAACCTACCAACAAACTGTTCAAGTGTCTAACATTCATTTCTCCTTATAAAGGAGATTTTAGTCTACATGGCTTTTTATAGAGTTTGTGTTGAGTTTTCCTAATTTATACAGCTCCGTTGTCTTGGTTAGTTTGTTCTTCGGTTCCGTTGTCCTTTACAGGTTGCTCCATCACCCATGGGATGAACAGAACAGGGGTGAAGACACTGCGTATTCTGAGTTCGTTTCCAGATGGTTACTATATCATGTTTTATGACGACACGTCCAGCCACTTTAACGGGAATGAGTAACAAAGAAGAGACAAATATTTAAACTGTTATAAGTTCGAAAGTAACTCTGTATGTTTGCATGTCTGTCTGTTGCCCTTTCACAGCGAATTCGCTGCTCCAATTTAAATGATATCTGGCAAAGAGATACTTTGATTCTTGAGGAAGGACTTAAGTTATCTTTACTCTCGAGATAACCAAAATATATGCAGTTGGAGCCGCGTTTCAAAAGCTGTTTTCATGTTTTATAATAAATTATGAAAAGGTATCTGGTATTTTGTGGTCATCAATCATCATTAACCCATAATGTCCCACTGCTGGACTCGAGTCTCCTCTCAGGAGAAGGTTCAGGCCATACGTCCCCACGCTGGCCAAGTGCGGGTTGGGAACTGGTAAGAATACGTTGTGGCTACGTATCTTGCCGTTGGATGTTTTAAGCCGCCCGAAGGCCTCCAACTAAGCTTCACGACTTTTATCGTTTGATAACAACCGGGACCGACTGCTTAACGTGACCTCCTAATCACGAAGACGCTCATGGTGACATGCCACCAGCGGTCACCCATCCAAGTACTGACCGTGACGTCGTAGCTTACCCTCGGTGATTGTTTCTAATCACCGAGTACAACTGGGCTATGAGCGCAATATAATTTTGTGGTAATATAAATAAAAATATACACTGAATATTTCAATCCAGACAACCACATTCCAGAAATAATTTAGTACAAAATATGAACAAATTAAGTTATTTCGCCAACATGATGCTGTACAAAGTACTGTTGGGAGATTATAACGAGATGAGAGCACGGTCGGCCGGCTTGCGATATTGGAGACGAGCCCTCAGGGCTACGGGGATGCTGTGTTGCTATATTCGGATACAGTTGACATATTGTATGGGTAATAAGGAATGTGGATAGATACAAAATTGTTTTTATTAAGTACTAGCTGCGTTCTCGACTTCGTTCGAAATTTGACCTTCGGTGTTATAAAAATCAATTTTTTTTTGTTAATTGTTTACACCTTTTAGTTTTGTTCTGAGCTGTCAGGAATATTTTAAGACCAGAATAAACAAAATCGGACTAGCATTTCTAGGTTAAGGAAGACTAAGGACTGTCATTCATTTTTATAAAAATATATATATATATATATATGGCGTCTCGGCAAATGTAGTGTAGGACGTCCACAGGCCAGGTGGAGCGATGATTTGTGCAGGACGGCTGGCAGGAGCTGGATGCGAGATGCCGTAGATCGAACTAAGCGGCGTGAAATTGGAGAGGCCTATGTCCAGCCGTGGACTGCGATAGGCTGATGATGATGATGATGATATATAGATATAGAAGATGAAAATTTACTTAGACGGGTACTAAATATAGGTACTTACATGGGATCATAGATAAATATATACACAGGTATATTTGAGGTTGCTTGAGAGGTGTGATAGAAGTCGTCGCTCTCAGATTATCCCTCTTAGCAATTCCTTCCTTACTTTTTTACCTCTGTGGCGCAGTGGTAGCGTATGCGACTGCTGTACTTGATCTCAGATTCGATTCCTGGGTCGGACCAAATATTTGTATGATCTACAAATATTTGTTTCGGAGTTTGGATGTTTATGCTTAATGTGTGTGTATTTACAAAGATAAAGTATATACAAGTATTTATGTCAGCTGTACCTATAACACAAGCTCTGCCTAGCTTGTGACTAGATGGCGTTGTGTGTAATTTGTGTGAAATATTTATTATTATTATAGTATAACAGTTGAGACTCTGTAAAAAAAAGATTTTAATTCTGAAGAAAGATACCGGAGGTGCAAAGACTTACTTCAAAATCAGTTAATAAAAAAACAATAAGTTGGTGAACTCTTTGAAGTGAAAACATCTGCGTTTGGATGGGGAGTGAAGTGATGTACTTCGTCATGGACATTAATTTGTAAATTCAAAAACAACAAGTGTGTTTACAATTTTAAGTTTTCTCTTACATCGGTAGCCCTTATGACTGCTTTCTGTTTTAAAGTGAAAACTTCTTTAGGCGCGTTGAGCAGTTTTTGAGTGAAAAAACTTACGACATAGTCAACGAACACTTTCCATGAGTTATATTTTTTTACTTCGTGCCGAAGTGATACCACAGGCTCACAGAAAACCGGTGTTAAACAGCGTCTGCGCTGTGTTTCACCGAGTGAGTGAGGATACCGGAGGCCCATACTCCAAACCCATCCCCCAAAAGCCGGCAACGCATTTATGACGCTTCTGATGTTGCGGGTGTCCATGGTCGGATTGTTTGCCGCCTATTCCATAATAAGAAAAACTTATATTTATCACGCATTTTATTTAAAAACAACGAGGTTTATTTCAGGTAAGCTTAAACAACTCTTTGCTTTGTTTTGTGTCCTCACTTCTGCCGGCTATTCTCATAACTGCTTTGTGTTTTTTACACACAAACACAGCGAAGCGTTAAACATACGAAAGCGATATTTTTACGCAAAAAAATATATTGTATCGTCATAAAAGAATAATAACAGAACACGTTCAATAGAATCTTCTGGCCAGTGACTTTTAAAACCATTTAAATTCTATTATACATTGTATTTGCTTGTCAGACCACCCCACGTAACTCGACACCGTAATCCCAATACAATTACCCACCGGCTTGTGTCTCAATAAGAAAATAACCCAATGTTTCATGCCGTGTTTAGCCGGCACAATGAATATATAATGTATCAAATCCCAAATGATGGAGATTCTACAAAATCTGTTTGTTCGCTAATGAGGTTTTAGATTTCTTTCTGTTGTCTTCTAAGTCAGCCAACCAGCCAGGAATGTAGCTCTCTGTCAGCCACTTGCGTAGTTTTGCTTAAAGCTTAAACGTAAGCCTTTGGTATTTCAAGGTCTCTTTATTTAACAACGGTTCCTCTTTTAGAAAGTTTCTGAGATAATGTTAGATAAGAATAACTAGACTAATATCTATCAGACTAAAACGCGTGTTTCGATTGGGAATCAAATGTATCACTCATTTTGTAATTAAATGAATGACTACCTTAACGCATAAATCTTATATTCATCATATTTTTATGCCTTATCATAAACTTCTAAATATGATAGCTATCACTTCAGAGATGGTAGATTTCTGAAGTACGGTTATTAGAAGAGCCGTGGGAGAGCCACGCTTCGGCATGAATGGGCCGGCTCGACCGGAGTGATACCACGCCCTCACATAAAACCGTTGTGAAACAGCGCTGTGTTTCAACGAGTGAGTGAGGATACCGGAGGCCCGCACCCCAATCCCCCCCTATCCCCGTTCCCATCCCCCAAAGGAAGGCAACGCACTTGTGACACCTCTGGTGTTACGGGTGTCCATGGGCGACGGTAATCGTTTACCATCAGGCGATACGTCTGCTCGTTTGCCCGTTATACCATTAAAAAAAACACCAAATGGGTTGTTTCGGTTAGTTCATTTGCCTATGCAAAAAGTATAATCTTTTCTAAGTCTATCGATCTAAGTCTATCTACCGGTTATTAAGAAAAAAATCGGCCAAGTGCGAGTCGGACTCGCACAGGAAGGGTTCCGTACCATTATCTATACTTTTCAAGCGTCTACCCGTTGTCATTATCAATATCGAGCAAAAACGAGCAAAAAATTGCGTTTGTTGTATGAGGGCCCACTTAAATATTTATTTTATTCTGTATATTTAGTATTTGCTGTTATAGCGGCCACAGAAATACATAAACAACAACCCATAATGTCCCACTGCTGGGCTCGGGTCTCCTCTCAGGAGAGGGTTAAGGCCATACGTCCCCACGCTGGCCAAGTGCGGGTTGGGGACTGGCAAGAATACGTTGTGCCTACGTAAATCTTGCCGTTGGATGTTTTTAAGCCGCCCGAAGGCCTCCAACTAAGCTTCACGACTGTCATCGTATGATAACAACCGGGACCGACTGCTTAACGTGACCTCCGAATCACGGAGATGCTCATGGTAACATGCCACCAGCAATCACCCATCCAGGTACTGACCCCGCCATCGTTGCTTACCCTCGATGATTGTTTCTAATCACCGAGTGCAACTGGGCTATGAGCGCCTACAGCGCAACAGAAATACATAATCTCTGAAAATTTTAACTGTCTAACTATAGCAGTTCATGAGATACAATCTGGTGATAAACGACGTACGGACAGCGAAGTCTTAACAATAGGGTCGTTCGGTTTAACACTTTAGGTACGGAACTCTACAAACCAACCGCACACAATACAAAAATTATAACCAGTTACATTTCTATTCAATCTAAATCTACATGACAATACAGTATTGTCTCAGGGAGGCACGAATCAATATCGAGTTCATTCAGTGGTTCCCTCCGCCAGTGACGTCAGAGGCTGCACACAGATTGTATCTGTCCCCGGAACAATATGTCTGCGGGATTGCGGCTGATTCGATTTGTTCACAGAAATGATACACTCGACATTGTTCAATTACATTATCTGATTTTATTTGGATATGTATGTATTTCTTTGATTTTCAAACGTCTCAGAGTACAGTCAATTTGATAGACTCGAATGAATTTTCTATTCAATACCTGAGATGAGTGATTGTTGTAAACAGCCAGCTTAATACTTAATATTTAATGACATCGTATAATTGATGGGATTTATTTCGAAGTCAGTCATCTGTCACTGAAAGATGTATATACGTGCTTATTATTTATCTTACTGTTTTCTACCTACTTACTAAACAAGTAAGGTCTTCCTGAGGTCTCTGGTTCGTTTCCCGGGTCGGATCAAATGTTTGTATGATCTGCAAATATTTGTTTCGGAGTTTGGGTGTTTTCTATGTACGATATGTATGTATTTACAAAAAAAAGTATACAAGTATTATATCAGCAGAGCTTGTATTATGGGTACTAACCCATAATACAAGCTCTGCTTAGTTTGGGACTAGATGGCGTTGTGTGTTAGATGTCGGAAATATTTATCTATTTATGTTTTCATAAATCTTTACACGCACTCATACACATATTCGTAAGATTGATTATTATTCAATGGATTATGGAGGAACATTGGCTCCCAAGTCACGGGTGATAAACCTAGTTTGGGAACCATGAACTAACATATTTTGTTTGCATAAGAACTGATTGTTATTATTTTTAACTGGCTTGTAACAATGTCAATCAATGTCAAATATTACCTGTAAACAAGGTGTATTGAGTGTATTTTATATAAATAACTTATTATTATCATGTTGTATGACAAGTAGGGTTTTCTAAGGTAGCATATGAGAAAAAAAAAATTTTTTTCATGTCGTGAAAAGTTTCTATGGCCAATTTTAAAATACAGAACTTATATTTTTTTTTATTGTTAAGTTTATTTCTAAAACATTTTTATAAACAGTACGGACACTACCTCTATAGGTACTATTATCGTCAGAGAGATTTCCTTCACTAAAAATTAAGACAATAATTAATTTAATTAATTTTGACAGCTAAGAAAAACATAATTAACTTCTTAAACAAACAAATACAGCAAACTAAATACGGAACAAAGACTCATAATAAAAATTGTCGGCGCATTACCTCTGGGCAGGGAGCGGGGCATAGACAACAAGAGCCGAGCGGAGCGTCAGTAACGCGATAATGCGAGTCTATCCTCCTTGCAATTAAAATTACGCGTATTTTTGACGACAATCGTAGCTTAACTATGTTTATCGCTTCGCCGCATTGCTACGCTCTGTGCTTTATTTCTTTTGTGTAATTCAATTTCTGTTCATCGTTGACTTTTTTAATGAATGCAAAGGTAATTTTATATTCTGTTTAGTTAATGAAGGTATTATTACTTTTTAATACTAAAATTCTTAAGCATAATGTTAGTTCTGCCCGAAGCAAACATACCTTAAAATTAACTCTACAAATGTCACTTTATTGATCAGCCTGCTGTCTAGTGGTTAGCGACCCTGATTTCCAAGCCAGTAGTCGCGGGTTCGATTCACACTCAATAAATCCGTAATAAGTATGTGTGAATGATAATTCTACAATACATAATATTTTACTTCCTAATTATATGTTTAGAAATATATTAGTACATTTATCACCAGACTGGTTATTGGGTCTAGATAGCTAGGGATCAGATGGTCCTGTATGTGATGTGTGAGGTCATTATGAAGTAATTAAATCCCGGAAAAATATTTTATACTAGCCATTGTACACGGCTTCACTTGCATGATTACTTCTTATACCATGTATCAAACTTTAAAATGACGAAATTCCATTCAAAGGTTCATTCCTTTCTTTAAGCCTTTCTTAGGCTTCGTACCTACAACATAAAAATATTAGCTGTCACAATAACAAGTTTGTAGCCAAAAAGGGTTTGAATCCTGCGCTAGGTTAGTTAATCTGACTGATTAACGAACGCAAGATTCAAACCCTTTTTGGCTCAAGTCAGGGCACTTCATATTCCATAGATATTTTATTCAAAGAATATCTGGTTTAAGATCCTTATTGCCTCATAAGAATTACAATTCACTTTCTGAGAAACAAATATTGCATAGAGCATACAGAGACACAATCAATCACTACTTATTTAAAATTAAATCACAAAGAACACAATACCAATGGCAACAACAAATGACTTATTAAATATTCTAGACTTACTTGAATATTCTAGACGATAAAATGTACTTTCTCATGGCAAACACAGACAGCTATCTATCTTCTTCTTCTTTTGATGATATGGCAATCAGCCGGATCAGCTATTTCTGCCAATGTCAAGTATTTCAAGTCTTCAATTCTAAGTCTTCGAGTCTTCAAGTCTTCGTCGTGATGGAATTAATGATAAAAAATGTAAAAAATGTGGATGACATGAAATGGGGACCGTCTTTCGCAAAAACAAAAAACGATCTCCTATAATTTACTTTCTCATAGCAAACATAGACAGCTATCTATCAAGAGGAGTTCCCACAGACCAACTTCTCGGTCACCGCTTGACTTTTGACACCGACGCTATGAGTACCTGTGTCTTTCTCTTTTTAAGACGCACAGATAAAATATCCGAGTGCCATAACAATGATCTGTGATTTTTTAAGCGATTTACTAAAATATGAGGTTTCATAATCGGTTGGTTTGTTTTAGATATTTTGTTATCATTTATTCAGCAGATCGAGATGCATATTAGGTATATGAATAGTTACAAAAGAACCTAAGCTAATATCTATTAACAAGCAATTCTTAATATGTTATCTAAATCTCAGAAACGGGTCCAACGATTATGGTGAAATTTAGTATGCATGCAGGTCTAGCTCTAATCGATCTAGCTAGGATTCATTTCTAGAAAATTTGCAGATCATACAAGTATTCTTAGTAGAATTACAAAACACATACGAACCTAATTAAAACAAATCATTTACACTATATTAGGACCCTGTATCCTTATTTTAACGTATCCAGCGTCCTAACAATATATTTTTTTAATTAATTGGGGCAAACGAGTAGACGTATCGCCTGATGGTAAGCGATTACCGTCGCCCACAGACTGCCGCAACACCAGAGGCGTCACAAGTGCGTTGCCGGTCTTTGGGTGATAGGGAGAGGGATTGGGTATGTGCTTTCGATATCTTCACTCTAACAACATGATCACCTCGTCTCGTCGGAGGTTCCTCCCTTTATGTTGGAGGGACTTAACACCCGTTCCTTCATACTTCATATTTTATGAAAATAAATAGAATTTGACCGTTACTAATTTAATTAAACTTTACAGCTCCCCTTAGTGGCAAACAAAATGAGTAACAAAAATTTCTCAAGAAAGTCAAAAGTTAATAATTTTATCAGAACAATTACCTTCACACAAACTTACAATATCATGGGAACCTTAAAGTACTTGACTCTTAATAAAACAAGTCAATCACATACTATTTAAAAAAGTCAAAGTTTATAAAAAACCACTTAAAGAAATCTCAATGTTCACACTTAAAATTAAACTTTTAAAACTAACACTAACAATGCTATAAAGTTAAATTGAGGAAAATTGCTAATAGGGGTACAAGGTTCCCATCAACACGACATGACCGCAAAACGACGAATAACCCTTCAATAATCAAGTGGGTACTAACGACCCTTTAAGACAAAGGGTTGGCTTTTCTACACAATTTAACTGTATTTTGCAAACAACTCTCGATTTTCGAGTGTCAATTGAAAAAGTCAACATCCGAATGTGTTATTTTGTTTCTTGCTTATACAATATTAATTTACTATCGTGGGAATTGAGGTAGCACTTTGAAAAGAGAGTCGAATAATTTTATTTAAACAATTTTCTACACAAATGTATTGAATTTATTTCTTTGAGTAATTTGAATAAGGCTTAAATGGTAAGATTACCTAATTGTATAGGTTAAGACTAGCAAACGGTTCACCGAAAGATAAGTAAGACCGCCCATTAGGACCAGCAACTCTAGTATTGCAAGTACATTACTGCCGTATAAGTCTGTTTACAAGTCATACTCCATCATCATCATCAACAACCCATAATATCCCACTGCTGGGCTCGGGTCTCCTCTCAGGTGAGGGTAAGGGCAAATGTCCCCACTCTGGCCAAGTGCGGGTTAGGGACTGGCAACACAACGATGTGGCTACGTAATCTTACCGTTGGATGTTTTTAAGCCTCCCAAAGACCTCCAACTAAGCTTCACGACTGTTATCCTACGACAACAACCGGAAGCGACTGCTTAACGTAACCTAACTCGAATCACGGAGACGCTCATGGTAACATGCCACCAGCGGCCACCCATCCAGGTACTGACCGCGCCGTCGTTGCTTACCCTCGTGATTGTTTCCAATCACCGAGTGCAACTGAGCTATGAGCTCCTCAATATATGTATACATATATAAAAAAAACAATATAAATGGCTGGGTGGAATTTAAACCTACGACCTATGGTTTAGTTATCAGGATTATTAATCAGTAGGCGCCTAGACCAACAGGGTAGTGGTTTCTTAACTTCCAGCCATTTAATTTATAGCTCTATTGTATATAAACGTATGTTTAATGCCAGCATAAATATCTGTAAAATACTTCATGTGAATCCCGTTACCTGGTAGTATTTCTTGCCAGCAATGGCGTATGAGTCAGAACCTAACGCACTTTCTGTCTCTTAGTTTCAAATAACCTCACAGACAATTTCTGTTGGACCATACTTGAATATACCTTACGGTACTAGAAAGGAGGCATTACTTTCAAAGAATTATACATAAATATGGAAAATATTTGACATTATTTCTAACTATCCGTACAGTTGAAGTACCTAACATCTAAATCATTCTGCATTAAGATTTTTTTATCGGTATAATAGACTCGATAAGAATTGCTAACCAGTGAGCGAATCTTTTTGGTCTAATGATAATAAAAAAGCAAAGACAATACGACATAAATCCTTTACCTACTTGCGAGATTAAAATAAGATTATATTTTCTTACTAACTTTAATGCAATAGTACTTTGGACTGAATTGTGAAATATGGGGTGCTGAATAATTTAAAATGAGTCGTATAAAATTCATAACTTTTAATGGATTTATCAGATAATAACAAATACTTTTTTTTTAACTTTTTGGATAATCCGTTGAGTGCATCTGAACGGGTTTATCTACAAACCTACCAATAAAAATGTTTTTATCACTAACTAACTACTACTACTAACTGTGTGCTGAAGAATAATATTTTATGAGTGTGTGTATGTTTTAAAATAAAAAGTAGCCTGCATGCTAGATTATAAATTATTATAAATATATCCCTGTAATAAAACTTTACCGAGATCCGTTCAGTGCTTTTTGTGTGATTGAAAAACAAATATTCATCATAATTTCAGCAGTATACATAAGGGTTTTAGGTTTGGGTTATATTTCTTTTGACATAATAAAATGACATTTATTTTGGCGGGAATCGGCCATTACAGAATTCTTTAACATTTGAAATGATTATTGATTCATCAACACAGTGCCTTTTTTTTGTTAACGGGGGGAAATCCTCATGGATGTCCTCCGCTCTGGGGAGAGGGCGAAGGGGTTTGTCAGACTTTTACTGACTAAAACCCCCCGGTGTTCCATTTCTCACCTACGCCAGGGATCACGGGAACTTAAAAGGCATCCGCAATCCCCGACTGGTGCCGGCCCGCTGCTGCGGACCACATCTCGTCAGCGAGAGGAGTGAGGTATTTGACTCCCCTCGAGACTTCAAAGAGGGGCGCACAGGAACACTAAGCGCCGCCACCTCGGGTCCGGTTGGTTGGGGGCGACGGACATCCCCAAGTCCACCGCCCCTGGACCCAGTTAGGGAGGCCGGTGGAGGTCAGCGTATGCCCTCCTCCGACGCCCGGTGCGCCTTCTGCGGACTGAGAGAGAGGTCGGGATCTCCCTCTCCCTTTCCGCAGCCTCCTTCTGCGAGATGACGGTTTCGCAGAAGGACACCACCGCGTCCCAGGACTCCTCGCCGTCGACCATAGAACGAACTACGGCCGGCAGCGAGAGGTCACTGCCTACTACAGAGATGAGCGCACGGCGCGGCCCCTCCCAAGCGGCACACTCTGCCAGCGTATGCCACGCCGTATCCTCCCGACAGTCGACGCAGTGGTGACACCGAGCGTCCGGCTCCCTGCCTATGCGACACAGGAACCTCCCGAAGCAGCCATGCCCCGAGAGGATCTGCGTCAGACGGAACGAGAGGGAGCCGTGCCTTCTCCCGAGCCACAGGTCGAGCACTGGCCGAATGGCCTCGACAGTGACTAGGCCGGCGGAAGGGCTTGAAAGCCTGTCCCGCCATTCCGCCACGAGGACCTCGCGTAGCTGTGACCGACGCAGCTCGATAACTCGCTGCGTCAGTCCTTCACCGCGGGCCCGCGCGTCCTCACGCCACCAATGTAACGACGCGAGGACTTTTGCCTCCAGGTCCCAGGGCGGAGATCCGGCCAGCACACAAGCCGCCTCATAGGAGATCGTGCGATAACCCCTAATGACTCTGACGGCCATCACCCTCTGCGGCTTCCGCAGAACGGTGATTGAACCGGCCGTCAGGTCAGCCGCCCAAATCGGGGCCCCATACAGGGCCATCGACCGCACGATCCCCTCATACAACCGCCTGCAGGCGGCGTTTGGGTCCAACCTATTGGGAAGCAGCGTTGATAGCGCCCCAGCCGCGCCCAACAACTTGGGTGATAGCTGCCGGAAGTGGGGGCCGAAATCCCACCGGCTATCGAGCACCAGTCCCAAATATTTTAGGGTGGGCTCGACAGCGATACGAACCCCCCCAACCACCACGTGCGAACCCGGTGGCGGCGCCCGTCGAGGGCCATGAAAAGCTATGGCCTCCGACTTGTTGAAGGCCACCTCTAGGCCGAGGCGCCGTATGCGGCTCACCACCTGTGAGACCGCCGCCGTCGCTAGCAACGCTGCCTCCCTGTATGAGCTTCCTCGGGCAGTGACCAGCGTGTCGTCAGCGTAACACGTCAGGTTCACACCCGGTTGGAGCTCGCCCCTCAGCACCCAGTCGTAGCCGATGTTCCACAGGAGCGGGCCCAAGACCGAACCCTGTGGAACACCGCACGACATGGGGCGTTGGTGTCTGCCATCACGTCCCAGATAGGTAACACACCTCTCCGTCAGATAAGCCCCAACGATGCGGCGGAGGTAGGGAGGTACCCGATGGTAGCGCAGTGCCTCTCGAATACAACTCCAGGGCAGAGTGTCAGTGCCTAAGCCAGACGATATCAGATCAGTCAGATGCTTTTTCTGTTGTAAGCAACCACTGCGAAAGCGGTTCTGGAAATTTAAAATAGCTAAACGATTGTGGAAACATTAGACATTTTCAAAATGAAGTACCTGGTAACATGAGCGATTGCTAGTTGTAAATAAATGTAGTAGACTCAGTGGCAAGTTGAGCTTCACAGACTATGATTGGATGTCAACAACTTAGATAAGTGGATTCTAAGCAGTTCAGTTCATTAGCGCCTGGATAACGGGGGAGCTGGACTGGACGGCATCATGAGGCATAGGGACAGTAATAAAATTAACGTATTTTTTTTATTTTTGGAAGAGGGGTAAACAAGTAGACGTATCGCCTGATGGTAAGCGATTACAGCGTCCCATAGACACTCGCAATACCAGATGCGTCACAAGTGCGTTGCTGGTTTTTGGTGAGGGGTTGGTGTCGCTAATAATGGGTACCCATGATAAATATCAAATACAAAAGATTATTCTTAAATAATTAACTGTCACTTCTAACGTAATTAACCTTGGCCTTCCCCAGAGTAGGGTGACAAATGTTGATCGACGTTGTAGTTTTCTCGACTGCGAAAGAAGGAGGGTTATATTTTTGATTTAATGCATATATGTGCGTATATTTCTTTAACATGCCCTAGAGCCTAAACGGCTTGTCGTATTTTTGTGTAAATGATGTCAATAGATTCGTCTTAGGCGTGAGAGTGACACTGGGCATATCAAAATTAAAAAGAAATAAACAGTCGGGTTTGTAAATAGTTAATTGAAAACACCACTCCTAGCAATGGTTTACCCAAAACAAAGAAAACAAAGAGCGCGATATGGACACTCATGCTAGTACTTTGTGATCAAAAAATTATGTAACATTTAAATAGATTTAAATAATGAAAAAGTGGAAAGTATATTCGCAACAATAAAAAGCTTTAGTTTGATTCAAATAATTATATAATTTAATATATTAATATTCTCGAGTTTTCCTGGAGAAGGAATCAGGCCTCCTGAAACGGGGTTTTATTTGCGCTTTTTGAAATTTACGGTTCTTAAAATATAGATAGATTTCTGGGAAAATCGGTTATAAATTTTGTTTTGTATCACTTATACTTTTATTATTTTCCTGCCAGTTGTATCACAAATGAAGTACAACACAATAAATATAAAGTAGTACCTCGTAAGTTGTAAAATGTCACTATACTACAGTCAATGTCAGTACTACACACTACAAATATCACAGAGATCAAGCTATGTTTGAAACTATAATCAGCATAAAATAACGAAGATATTACTTAGCACTGGTTAGCTGTGGCATTAATCCATCCACCGTTTATTCGGGTTTATCGCAAGAATGTTTTATGCACCATCGGTCACGATTCAGTCACACCGATCACGCGATATTTGCTCAATAGGGGTGGTGAGAGGGTGCCATAGCAATTTTTATTTTTTATTCCAAAATAAGGGTTGTTTTAGGCACGTGCCTTTCATCTAAGATTCTATAAGATTGTTGGCTGGAATTGGCAAAGATTTAAAAACTTACATTTTTAAATAAAAAATGAACTTCATTGGTCTGGACTAGCGTATGCGACAACCAATCAAGAGGTCACGGTTTCGATTCCCGGATCAAGCGAAAAAGTGTTATTGGTTTAGTGATTTTCCTTACAAGTTATATTTATTTTATTTAACCTGTAAGGAAAATTATTATTTTATTTCCTTACAATATGCAAGTTCTTAGAGTTACACGACCTTGCCTCGGACAGCACCTTAGACTGTCGATCCTGGTTGCCATGTAGATCTAAGGCCATCGCTATTGAGAAGTCAGTGTCTTCAAATATACTGACAACTAGATCAGCCTTCGAATTCAGTTCGCCCACAGTATTGCGGAGGTCCGATGCCAATCGCTCCGTAGAAAAACTGATATTTAGGCAAAACCACCTGAAATAACCGACCCCAAATAATATTGGGAATGATAAAATCTAGAAAGAAAATATATCAACCTCAGATAGGAAACGGTATAGTGAGAACCGAACTTAGGACCTCAGGTTTAGCATGCACTAGCCGCTAGACCAACAAGCCAATATTCAATTATATTAATATCTATTGGTTGAAAGACAATAAGATAAAACCAAACGTGTCCAATCTACGATATCTTCATTGAACAATTGTCACAGCTGCCGTCTGCGTCAATCGTCAAGTGTGCATCCCGCTTAACGCGAGTGTATGACAGGAATAAAAGATCAAGTGTCAATACAGTTCGGGCGACGCGTTTAAATTAAATCGATTGTGAAATTGTTCACGGCACTTGACACTGTCGCTATGGCATCCTGTTTAGCTTCTTAAAAATGGAACGTCTTGTACATTTGCAAACCATTTGATTTTTTAAATTATATTTTAAAATTATTTTTCATTAAATTAGTGTCTATGGTCGTTTTTAAATGAATTTAAAAATAAAGTCTATAAAAAAAATAACTTTTGATAATTATAATAACTTGACTTCAGTGCATTAAATTTAGGCTCATTACTAGTGCAGTAGGGATTTTTTTCCCTATAAGACCTTATTAGTATTGGTAAAATCCTCTTACTTAACATCAGAATCATATTCTTGACGTCATAAGTCATATAATATTTAGTAATAAAACCTGTAATGCTGTTTAAAAAATAAACTCACATTAAATAATTGACTTTCGGTTCTACTTAAAAATGCAAGTTTGTATCAGACTTTGTCCAACGTAAAACCATTCTCAAGCTATAAACAGAAAATACATCGCAAAGAAAAGCCCGTATCAAAGAAAGTCTGTTGCCGTAACGTAGGCCGCCATTACATAAATTAGAAAAAGTAAAAACAGAACACAATTTGAATGCATTTCCCGAGAGTTTCATGTTGCCATTCAAAATAGGAACGTATTACCGCGCCAGTGAAAAGAACTGTCTCAAATTACTTTGCAGCAGCCGTCCCTGTCTAACACATGTTATATCATATTTCTTTGCCCTTCTAACGCTATACAAACTCAGATAAACAAATACAAAAGGCCTAATTGAGTAACTAGTAAAACGAACGACTCGGTCCGTCCCTTCGTGTAGCTTAAAACTTGCAGCTGAGAAACAGACTTACGTTCAAATGTACACCTTAACGCAATCGAATAGAGTATATAATTATATCGTGGGAGGCTATAATTATGTTGGTTAGACAGTTTAAAATTTCGTCGAGTCGTTCTCAAGTGGTAAGGGAGTCGTAGGGAACTTAATTTGTCAACAATTTTCGATATTTGAATACGTTTCGCTGCTCACTGAGCTTCTGTCAGCTTTAAATTGTTTTCTTTTTTCAAATACGGACTCGTGCTTGTTAAAAAAATAAACATTTATTTCTTTAACTCTATGACAGTAGTAACTTGATTAAGATCCATGCCTTTTAGACAGATGTCAAAGTAAAATATTGGTAGTATTTTTTTATTTCTAGCAGGTAAACTTATGAATCGGTTCAAATGGAAAAGGATAAAGGGGACGGGAAAAAGACACGGCAAACTTTACACAACCCATACCTGGATAACTTGGTATGATTGGCCTAAATATCCTTCGCAACAAGAGGATTAAGTCCAGCCGTAGAGTGTTATAGGTTGTTTATTTATCAAAAGACCTACTTCTTCACGCTCCGATAGTTCCTTACGTACGTACTTACTTCAGTTCTGGCGTAAATGTAGTAAATGTGTAAGTATCGCTATCGAAAGTCTGTCTGTGTTTTATACGTTGATATGCACATGTTTAACATATATATGGTATTAGTACACATGCGAAGAAATTGGAAACTTACATCATCATCATCATCCTATCACTGTTGGACATAGGGACATTACTTTATTCTTACAAAGAGGTTACTATGATTTTTTTATGAAACTGGGTCCAAACGAGCAGACGTATCGCCTGATGGTAAACGATTAACGCCGCCTGTGGACACCCGCAACACCAGTAGTATCACAAGTACGTTGCCGGTCTCTGGAGGATGGGGAAGGGAAAGGGGGAGGGTTTGGGGTACAAGCTTCCGGTATCCTCACTCACTCCTGAATGTTGCATTTGTGTATGTGTCAAACTTACAACAACCACCTCTAAAAACCATCTTCAAGAAGAATCAGACTTTGTTTAATTTCCGCATTTATTTTATTGTTTTAGTTTTCTTGGCGTGCTATTACAGCTGCTGTTACAGCTTTTAACAGCTTTTTTTACAGCTTTTTCGAGTTTTTAGGTGGTAATTACTGGATCAACTCAATTACTGAAACGATATTAATAATTATTTGACCAATAGAAAGTCACGTTAATTGTAAGTGGTATTGCCTTATATTAAAAGCAAAAGAATATTCGATTTCCGACATATATGCGGGTAGACCTCATCTATTAAGTAGTAATGAATAAATAATTATTATTTAGTGTTGCTAGTTGTAACATGAAAAAGTAATCTTAAATCTACTATAACTTTGGTTCTTTACGTGGAGCAACCGCCATTAAACCTCTACAACCCAAATACTAGAATATGTACCCAAATACCGTGTGACAGCCACGCTTCGGCACGAAAATTATATCGAAGTTCTGTTAAAAGATTTATTAAGGCTCTGACTACCCTTAACGATTACCAAATTTGTTCGTATCGCATCCGGGATCCACGGCTTAACGTACTCTCTGAGATACGGTAGGGTCTTATTGGATTAAAAAATGGTCACCCATCATAAGCTGATCTGGTTACTACTGTCAAACTTTGCAATGTATTAGCCTACGCGATTATAACTGAACCAAGAGCCAATCAAATAAAAACCATTTAAACTTGACAACGAGCTCTTTTAAGAAAAAAACCAATCGTAAGTAACAAAATAACTGCTATATCCTAAGCGGTAATAAAGATTGGCTCGACTAGGGAGGTGCGCAGGAGTGGCCGTTTCCGGCGAGCCGTCCAATCATCGCTGGCCCAATAGACGTGATCACTGCATCCTCATTGAGACACGGATGACGACAATTCGTAGTGACGGTCGCACGATAAATACACCTAGTTACACCAATAAACTGATAGATATAGCCATTTCGTAAAAAGGATGCATCTACAAGGATCATTTGACTTGTTCCTGTCGCTTTACTACTGACAATCGAATTTCAACTCGTTTTTGGTCGATTAGGAAGTTTGTGAAAGGGATTTCGTTCTGTGGGTATGACAATGACAATGGATCGCATAAAATTTTATCCCATATGGGTACCGAACACACCTAATATAAAGATCACAGACAGGTGACCTCATAAAGATCGTATGTCGATGGAAGATGAAGGTCGTTCCTGTATATAAATTTATTACCTATATAAAAAGCCTATAAACAGTATTTGTATCTGTGGTTATCATTCAGTAGATTCCTTCGTTTATTTCGAGTAAAATTTATTTCAGGGTGAGTCTATTTACAATAAGCGATATAATACAACAAACTGACAAGTTACCAACCTTCCCACTGCCAAGCGGACGCTTAACAAATAAAATAAATATTAAATTCCGATACTATTTTCATTAGAAACAGTTGAACTGTCCGTTTGACACGTCAGTTGCACACCGTACGGGCACAAACGCGATAATTATACCCTGACGTCGCGACTTTCAAAAATATTAATGTTTATTTGATTAAGGAAAAAAACAGGCTTCCCACAGTTGCTAGCGTCAGTCAACAATTACTGAACGAAACGATCCGCTTATGCACAATAGGATAAATAAACCGACGTTTAAACGGAAGCTTCTTAAACTGTTTTTTAAAAACATTCCGGGTCGTTAATATTTTGTATAGTCACCGGTGATGGCTGCACAATGGCGTCAGGCGGCGTCGGACGCTACTGGACGAAGCCACGATTATTATTTCATTTTTATAGATTTATTTTGTCCAGTTAGTGCTGACAGACGTCCGAAATGGACGTGAGTAGCCGTTTTTTGGTACTGTAATGATAGGAACGGTTTATTTTTGTTTTACAATCGTGTTGTTTAGAAGGAATTTGATAATGGTATGAGCTCAGTAACGAGACTGGGATAAAATGTAGTTAAGTGGGTATCGTGGCTGCCTTAGTCGATAAAACAAAATGACTTAGATGTCCAGTATTTCAGATTGTCACTTATCGTATCTTACTAATATTGTAAATTGGAAAGTTTGTGAGGACGTATAGATATTAGAATGTAAAAAACCACCTTTTTACGAGATGGCAGGCAAGCTATAATTAGTAAACAGCTTAGTACCTACTCACAGTGTACGTATGTAAAGTTTATGTATTATGTATAAGTGTGTACCATAGTGTATGTATATAAAGTTTAGATATCACCGTGTATATATATTTATTTATATTTTTAAGTATATGTGTAACTTCACGAATATATATATTTTTTCCCACCACAATGTATAAATAATAATAAAAAATATAATGTATTTCTACACCATCCAAAGGTTGGCTTGGCTGTTAAAGAATGCCTTGGGCATTAATCCCGCCGTTGTATATGTGTGCATGAAGTTTTAAAATAAAAATAAAATAATATAAAAAATATTTGTAAGTGTTTCAAGCAAAAACCACTGAACGTAATACTTCAGAATAACACATAAGTTATAACAATCATAACCGACACATACACGGAGCCGCATATATATGGAAATACTGGTTTGTTAAAATCTTTTTACAATCTCAAATGAGAAAGGTTGAATGGATAAATGTTTTTTGTTCAATTACTCAAGAATGACTTAACAGGTCTGAATGTAATTTAGCACCGAAACAGAACGAATTTTTTATAGAAGCTTTTTTAGATTCGTAAAATCTATTGGCATTGATGACAAGTAAATCTACTTTGTAAGGAATAGGTATCATCAACAAGTTTTAAACAGTCACGGCTGGACAAAGATATTTCCAAACTCCAAACAAAGAATAACACTGAGGCGCTAAAGGGTCAGCTCGACTAGAAATACAGGTCACCAAAAACTTGTGTAAAGGAATTATTTCTTTGCTTGTTATAGGCTGAGAGAGATGACTCCTAACCATTAATCCTGGTAAGTTAACGCTTGGGTGTCTAGGTGATATTTGAATCTCATTAGAAATGACATTTGGCTGTCTTCTTCTTTTTCTTTTTTTTAACGCGAGGAATGCTTTTTGAACCGTACTCCCGGAGAATCGTTCTATTTGGTAAATCAACACGGTGGCCTACCTCGACAGTCGCAAGGAGAAATACATCAACGGCTTCAAGAGTCCTCCCTGCTGTACCTTAAGGCTACACCAAATCAGATTGTATAGCTTTTGTTGCAAGTTTTCATTCCTGTTTAGTGAAGTTTGCTTCCTTAATTGCCTTCTTTTATATTTTTATGAAATAAAGGGCAAATGAGCAGACGTATCGCCTAATGGTAAAATTATTACCGCCGCCCATGCACACTCGTAACACAAGAGGTGTCACAAGTGCGTTGCTGGCCTTTCGGGGTGAGGAAGGAGATGGGAGAGGGCTTGGGATATAGGTATCCTCACTCACTCGGTAAAATACAGCTCAGGCACAGTGTCACAAAGGTTTTCTGTAAGGCCGTGGTACTCCAGTCAAACCGGCTCATTCGTGTCGAAGCGTGGCTCTCCCACGGTAGAAGTGAAGAGTCTCCTTAGGTCACACTCCGCATTCTTAATCCGTCACCACACAGAGAAGGTAGTTGCCTTTTAGTTTGATTGTAGTCACATACCACTTACATGAACAAAAGCTAGAAGAAATTTAGACTGCGTACCCGTAATCAAGAAGAGAAGTCAAGTGGTGAACAGGTAATAAGAAACGTAACCTGGTCTAACTTGTGTTATCTAATTTTGCTAATAAAACTCATATTATTAGTAATTTTATACCACCAGGAACCAAATCGCATAAAATTACAAATGGCAATCCGTTACTTGAACAAAACAAAATACCCCATTTGTAATACTTCGGTCCCCTCGCAAGGGGCCAAAAGTCAACATCTCGACGCTGGGTGTGGTGCGATTTACAGCGGTAATGTTTGTTCCTTACAATCGGCCCAATATAGAATGTGTTCAGTGTCCGCGGACTCGGGTCCCAACCTCTGAATAGCCAGATTACAGGAGACGTTTTCTGTATCTATTGTGACGTAAAGGCCAACTAAGGCGGAGTATTTAATGTGTGGCTAAATCCGACTAAGAGAACAAAGTGTGCAGGACAACGGTACTGTAAAGAGCAGGAAACTCTAAAACAAACGCAATCTACATACATTCAAACACACAAAAATAAAACGACAAATATTAAGTGCACAGGTGTATTGCACTCTGGCACCCATGTTAAGATTTAACTTGTGTAACATTGTCTGAATAATCTGCTAGCGTAATATATTAATCCAAAATAGAGGTCTTCCTTTCCAAACAGAGGCCTATGTCCAGCTGTGGATTATTAAAGATGATCAGGATCTCTTGGTAAATGATCTGTTCCTTCCGTTTCCAATAAATGTAATACTTTAATATCATTTATAATTAACTGAGTACTGCAAATTCACACTTTGATTAGAAAATTTTATTCTTCTCAGTCAAAACTCATCCAGTTCTGGATATAGCCTCCACTTAGTTTGGAAAGTTGGGTGACCGAAACAGTAATTTGGTTTCCTGTTTCGGTTATCATGTTTAATTTTATAATATTTTAAATATTAGACAGGATATTCCTAACTTACACCATAAAAGCAATTTAAAACTTTAAAATAGTATTTAATTTTTAGGTCTAATCCTTACACTCCCACATATAATACAAGAATTTCTATTAAAATTTGCAGTGTAATTTAAATTCAGTAGTATGAAAATCTAATCGCTGTCACAGGCACCCCGCCAGAACGTAATCGGTCGCGAAAGTTATCACATTAACTAAACGCGACAAATCAACGGCGCCTTTGATCTTGTGCTAATGTCACAATTACAGTGCTCCCGCCAACTGATATAGCTCCTTGTTTAAGTTTTATAAAAGAATATTGATTCCGACGTATCGATTAAAAAAAATATGTTGTCTATGAAGAAGATTTTAAGGAAATGGAAATTTGTCGGCCACAACTGTCATTAACACTAGTGTTCGTAGCTGATAATCTAAGTTGGGACATAAACTTATTATAAGTACCTTTTTTGGACCATATTTTTTCAAGATTATAAGTACCTTTTTTACAATACCAATATTTTTTCAAGATTTTTATTGACAGCTAAGTTTTAGGGCGTATAATATTTAAAAAAAAAATCTGTACTAAGGCTAAAATGACAAGTTACTTTGAAATTGGTGCAGCAGTTTAGCAGTCGAAGTTTAACAGACAGACAGAGTTACTTTCAGCAGTCTTGTTACCATAGTATGCAGGTTCTGTCTACTTTGACACACAGCTGTCCCTGAGATATGGAGGTAAGTATAGCATCTTATTTACACTTAAAAATCTAAAATGTAATATAAAATTTTAATCAACTATCCTTCCATCCCTAGTTTCTTATTGATCTAAGACCGAGATAAATTTCAAACGGGTCAAAATTACCCTTTAATTTAATTACCCTTAAGCCGATCAACTCAGTGTAGTATCATATCACTAATTCTGAATGTAACAAAATACTCAATGTGTAATGTTACAAATTTGCGTCCCGACACGTGTCCTGTCATCAACTGTCTTTGTTACAGTGGGGGTGGGCAGTGGAGTTGATTACAATGTGTTAACTATTTTACGAAATTATGGGGTTAGTTTTTATCAGGGGATGATGATTTTTTCCCTTAATAGATATAGTAATGGAAAGTTGAAATTCATAAAAGAAGCGTCGATTGGTATCGTGGTTAGAGACCCTGGGTGCAAAGCTGGAAGCTCAAGTTCTCAGTGAAGTAGATTAAGTCTACGATGTGTCAGCACCCGTATTCATCTCATGGGTGTCATCATCGGCAATCATCAACAACCCATAATGTCCCACTGCTGGGCTCGGGTCTCCTCTCAGGAGAGGGTTAAGGCCATACATGCCCACGCTGGCCAAGTGCGGGTTGGGAACTAGCAAGAACACGTTGTGGCTACATAGCTTGCCGTTGGATGTTTTTAAGCCATCCGACGGCCTCCAACTAAGCTTCACGACTATTATCGTATGATAACAACCGGGACCGACTGCTTAACGTGACCTCCGAATCACGGAGACACTCATGGTAACATGCCACCAGCGGTCACCCATCCAGGTACTGACCGCGCCATCGTTGCTTACCCTCGGTGATTGTTTCTAATCGCCGAGTGCAACTGGGCTATAAGTGCCTCTCTCATGAGTGTAAATTTAAATAAAATAACAAAGGAGAGTAATAGGCTTTTGGAGACTGTTGTTGAAGTCTAGATGTCTTTACTAAACACATAAATATCTACTTCTGAGATCTTCTATCTCGATCTGCACTCAAATTACTGTCGGAAATTATCATCCGTTTTGTTATCAATTGCATCAATATCTCGCAAGACTCCCGCAAAATAGTAGGCGATAACAATCTGAAACCCACTCGAAATTGCATCCACACAATTGGCAAATAAGCAGACTGCTCTTTCCTACAGTGCATACACCGCCTATTGTTCCCCAGCGCTGGGCTAAAAGGCTAATTGATTGCACAGGAAGCGCGGAGTGTCACCACGGCAAGCAAGGCTCTCCGACAAATGAACATTAATGCTTACACGCACTTTGAATGGGCATAAACGTATAAACCCTTCGGCGTCTATCGGGTAAGGTCGGCTTTTGTCGGACTGTCGGAGGAAGCGAGCAATGTCAAACGATGCCGATTTGTATGCTCATAGGGTCGTCAGTAATAATTAGGCTATTTATATGAATTTATTAGGTCATATTTTTGAGGAATGTTTTAACATTTATCCGATTAATAATAATTCAATTCAGGTACTCTTGGCCTTGAGCGAAAGAGCAAGTGATATTGGTTCCTAATTTTAAAAATATTGTGTATTAATCCGCGTTTAGATTTTAATAACGTAGCACTGCTGAAGTCCCAAGTCAAGTCCTATTGAAGACGTATTATGGCACACAGAGTAGCTTTAGTTCAATTTTGATACTCCGCCCTATCGAAAACCCCGATGAGTAGAAATTCCGAAGAAAATTCCTCATTCACTGATTACTATTACTGAAATTTTCTTGACCATGTTTCCTTTTAAAAAATAGCGAATAATCCTTATCCAGAATCTAAGCAGAACTTTATTACAAATGTTTGAATGAGTTACAATAAATAGGTATACAATTAAAATAAAATAATAATTAGTAAAAGTGCCAACCCTAAACATAAAAGAATATGCTCCGCAAATTGGTAGGTGAAATTAGTAGGAATATTTCTCGCTTACATTGTGAGGGTTATCGCATTTCATTCGCGGTGAATGAGATCTGAGCATTCTCCAGTTTCATTCGTTCTTTCGCTATTGTCCAGAGGTATTTATTGCCATTCTTTTAAATAATCTGTGGATTGAATTAGAGTGACAGATTGGACAATAGTTTTTGCACGTTCTGGTACGTGCTTTTTTTTTAATATTGTTTCTGGAGATCGTTTTTCGTTTTTGCGAAAGACGGTCCCCATTTCATGTCATCCACTTTTTTATATTTTTTATCATTAATTCCATCACGACGAAGACTTGAAGACTCGAAGACTTAGAATTGAAGACTTTTAATACTTGACATTGGCAGAAATAGCTGATCCGGCTGGTTGCCATATCATCAAAAGAAGAAGATTGTTGTTAATTCATTACGAGTGTAAACCTATAAATACCATTGATAATATTTTCCCTTCTCTTTATTTACAAAAACATCGGCGTCAAAAGGCATATATAATTACCATACCTACCACTGATACCTACCACTGATAGCTCGTCAGATTTGCTTTCGGATTTTAGCTTATATTTTGAACCTTTAGGTACTTCCTGATGATTTTCAACTGACTACATTAAATGACTATCTAGTTTTGCATCAATTTTGGATTTTTGATATAGGCAGGTAGGTACAATATCCTTATCAAAAAGCTGCTACCATCTTTGATTGGACCATCTAGAAATACTCATAAAATTGAAGACTCGGTGACATATTTTATACAACATGTAGATCCATTTAGCAACAGCTATAGGACTATGATACATACAGCGCAAACAAAAAAAAACACACTACAGCGCCATCTACCGAAGATAGGTCTAACTATGAAGTGACGAAGGAATCGAAGGAACTGCCAATCCTGAATCGCGCAATAGTTAAACATCAACCATTGGGAAGTGGCCCGTCAGGCATGATCACCTCGCCTGATAGGAGGATGATCTCTTTGTGTTGGAGGGACATTGACACCTCATCCTCCACTATGTCTGTAATAAAAAAGATATATCCAAAGATAAAAGATTTTTCATTTAAATTATTCTGATTTATATTTAAGAGCCTGCGGTAGTGACTCTACTCTGCCTAATGAAAAGCATGAGCAGATTCCAACAGTACTGGTGTGAGTGCAGACAATGTAACAATGCAGCATGGTGACCACCCACACTATGGCGGCCTATTAAGTAGCTTCTGCATCATTGGGCCTCCAGTTTCTTACTCACTTGCACGTTAAATTTACAAAAAAGAAAGAATTATGGGTTTAAATCACTACAAAGAGTTTACTAGTTTCCAAAGGGCCTTGTTTCAGCTGGGTATATGACTCATGGTATTCAAATAAAGAACACAATAGGATAGGCAAATCACTACAACGGTGTTACCATCTCTGTTCATTTAAATTTGAAAAAAGATCAAAGCAAGCAAACGAGAGAAAGGTGTTTTGAAAAAAATGCTACTCAAAAAACTTTACTTCGTAAACGCTAATAATCAATACACGACATAAAAACAATCGCGAGAATCGATCAGGCGCCTTGTAAACGCAGTCAAAGGCTAAATTAACCCAACGTGGGTTATTTACGGTGTCAACACAGCACTTTGATCATCTACCAGTTATTTCGCATTCGAAGATTTTTCCTTTGTCAGGGCGCGAATCGTGCGATGATTGACGGCCGATCCACGGCGCGAGAACTCACACCACTCGCAATATAAACTTACTAAAACCATTATCCAAATGATAAACACCTTTACGTGTATAAAAATAAGGTTTGGAACCTTTAAATCGACCGATATTTGAATGTTGTCGGTGTGCGAAATAAACAAAAGAGCATTTGCAGTTCTAAAATCAAAAGTCAACGTAATTACAACTCTAATACCTTTACAGAAAGTTTGTAGTTGCACGAAATAGGGGCAACGATAGGGTTGCCAGCATCTAATAAGTGCACAGGTTTACTTCGCGTTGGAAAATGAGTTTCCCTGGCGGAGTGCGGGGGGTAATTGTGCCAGTATCAAAGCGGCTCGTCTGATGCTGCGGCGCCTTTTGATTGTTTTTCCCGCGGCCCAATCGACCGGGTTTTTGTAACCGCCACCTGTCGACGGAATGGTGTAATCGCGTATTATTTACGAGTCCTTTTGTATACGTCACTATTGCGATGATTGTATTAACGAACATAGGTAATCGTGTTTTATTAATCGCATTGTAGGGTGTATTGATTAAAGATGACGTCGATTTAATAAGGTGTGTTAGTTTCTGGTGGCCATACGCCATACTTCTTAAAGAAAAATAGACTACAAATATTAAATTTATAGTTGAGGTTAGCTGGACTACACGGTTTACCTAGCTAGGCTAAAAAAGTAGTACTAGTTATACTTTATATCATCAGCTATTTAATAGTGAAAGTCCTGTGAAAATCTGTTCAGTCATTCCAGAGACTAACCAGAACAAACACACAAACAAAATTCAAATGAGTACTGTGTTTACTTTCATACTTTTTAGAGAAAATGCTGTATACTTACATTATAAAGAGGAAAGATTTGATTGTTTGTTCGTTTGCATTGAATAGCCCCCGAAAGGACTGAACTGAATTGAAAAATTCTTTCACCATTAGAAAGCTAAATCATCTCCTAGTAACACAGGTTATATATATGCCATTTGTAAAAAAGTTAGGGATCCGTATGAAAACTTCGAAACGATTATGTATGATCGCGTGTTCTAAGCTTGGAAAGCTTACTAAGAGCGTGTTACAATTTATAATAATTAAATTGTTGGGTAAACACTTAGGTCTACCATGCAAAGCCGTGGCGGGCTGCTACTTTATTACAATTAAAAATTGAAGTGTCTGTTTGTGAGCAGAAACTTTATTTTTTATTTATCTGTACCTATTCATTTTTTAAAAACATTACTTTTGGTTTTTGTCATATCTATTTTTCTAATAGTTAAAGTGTATATGTAAATTGTGAGAATAATATTATCTATATACCAGATAACCTTGCAATACATTCGCTATACACCTCTTACTCTCTGTAAATAAAGTATATTTGTTGTTCAACATCTTCAGCTCGCTCTGTAAGTTTCAAACACAAATCAAACAGTTTGACAAACAAGCACTTTTTTTACTTCTAAGACAAGGGTAACTCTCAAACAGCCTGGACGCCATATTTGTCCAGAGGCGCCTAAACGAGACGATACGGGGAGAAGAAACTGAATATTGTTTTAAAATCGATCCCGTAACTCGAGACCCTTTATATTTACACAGTTTTAAAGAACTATGAAGTGAGGAGTATAGGGTTGCCACGTCAAAAACTCCCAACATAAATATTGTAAGACGCGCGTTGTAATATTGTACTACATGTTATTACCGTGGGAGAGCCACGCTTCGGCATGAAGGGGCCGGCTCGACCGGAGTGATACCACGGCCTTACAGACCTTACCGGTGTGAAACAGCGCTTACGCTGTGTTTCACTGAATGAGTGAGGATACCGAAGGCCCATACACCAACCCTTCCCCTATATACCTTTCCCATCCTACAAGGGCGGCAACGCACTTGTGACGCCCCTGGTGTCGCGGGTGTCCATGAGCGGTGGTAATGGTTTACCATCAGGCGATACGCCTGCTCGTTTGCCCACTATAACATAAAAAAACCCAGAAGATTTTAAGTACTTTTGAATTTAATTAATACATGTATTATCTCCGTGAGAGTAACTTGAAAATTTGAAAAACCCCCTAAGCAAACCCTTAATCAAGTAATCATACGCCAATAATACCTTACATTAATTTGGAAGAGCCGATACTCTTACACTGCTGGACCTATACTAACCAATCACAACTAAGAACCACTGCAAGAAAACTGACTTTCAAATGAAAAAAAAACCTTTACAGAAGATACGCCCCGCAGATATCATTGTCGATCTTTGGGTAGGGGGTTAAAAAGTGAGTGGCAACCCTATCGGCGATTGCATGTGAAGTAACGCGAACTGTCAGGAGCTGTTCAAAAACATGGCTACGTATATACAGAGTGTCGCAGTGATGCGTTTGTGGACTGTCAACAGTTCTCCTCTCAAACAAACAGACCAAACTGAACAGCCGGTGGATTCCCACACCTTTAAGGCTAATTACCATTTTCTTTTACATTATGAAGTTATGAGTCCATTTTTAACCCCCGATGCAAAGAGAGGGGTTTTATACGTTTGGAGTCGATTACTGTGTGTGTGTTTCTGTCTGTGGCTTTAGCTCTTAAACGGATGGACCGATTTCGATGCGCTTTTTTTTTCATTTGAAAGCCAGTTTTCTTACGGTGGTTCTTAGCTATGTTTGGTTAATATTGGTGTAAGCAATGTCCTTCTACGAGGAAGTCATCTCGCAGAAGGAGGCGGCGGAGAAGGCCCGGGAGGACGACCTCCACTCGGACCCGATCCGCCGCCGGCGAGCCGGGCGGCGGAGGCGTGCCTACCAGCGCCTCATGCCGGCCTGAGTGTGGCCGTGGATGAGCAAGACGGGCTTTCCCTTCCATCCAGATTTAACACCTAGAGACGGTGCCCGCTTCAGTGAGGGCAAGCGCTGGGAGAGGTCCGGATGGCGTAAGAAAGTGGTTCCCGGATCCCTTCCGTCTCAGGCGCAGAGTGGCACCCCGTGTGGTTTTAGTCGGTTCGATTCCGACACACCGCCCCGCCGCAAGCCCCGGTGGGGTGAAGGCCCGAGTGGGATTCCACACGTAAAAAAAAAATGGTGTAAGCAATGTAAGTGTGTCAGCTCTTTTCCAAAATTATGTAAGGTATTTTTGGCGAATGATTACTCGATTAGGTACTAGTGTAGGGGGACGTCAGCATGTTGGTGACGGTGAAGGTGACGCAGTGATGCGAACTCATAAGATTTCCCCTGCCATAAATTGTCTTTTGTTCACCTAAGAAGTGCTCAACGCGGTCCAAGGACTTTCGACTTCAATAAAATAAAGGCCTTCTGTTTGTATATCTAAACTTATTAAAAATATAGATAAGTACTTAACTATCCCATAATAAAACGTTTTAAATATTAATAGGTACGAACTGCATCACTTGACCTGAAACTGGTGAGTAGACATGCATTACAGATTATGCTACTTACTGAGCAGATGTGCAAACCATAATGTCGGTAGAAACCTCGCACGAATTTATATCAACTGCACATGATAATTTCTTCAGCGCGTTTTTTGTGAACTATAATTCAAATTAAAGGAGTTAAGACGACATTTTGAGTATTATTAGAACTAGTTACGGCCCGCAGAATCACACGCGGTTATGTTCCTTTTCAAACAGATATTGGTCACTGTTTAATTGGTTTTATTTTTTGTTTAAACAAAAATAACCCAACTTTCTCCTTGTAATAACATCAAATCCCGTCAAATTCGTCCAATCGTTTCAGAAATTAGTCGGAACAAACAGGCAGTAAGAAAAAACAAATAATTTTTTGATGTTCCCGTTCAAGGTAGTAGAGCCAGGTTGCTTTAGCTTAAACAGGTCGGCCGAGGCGGTACTACCCTCACACAGAAGACCACCGTAAAATGACAGCGTTCGTGCTGTCGTGTTTCGCTGGTGAGTGCGAGACCGGAGGCCCAATGATGCAGAAGCATCACAAGGCCACTATGGTGTGGGTCACTATGCCGCGTTGTTGCATTGTCTGCATTCACAATGAGTATGGTGACCATCACTCTTGGATTCTGCTTTTGCTTTACATGGCAAGACCATACATAAGAAAAGTATATATTTTTATATGTATTTAGTGCTGCAAAAGCTGTTAATTTGGAATTACAAATAGACATTTCCATTTTATTGACATTGACACATAACTTTAAAGCCTGAGTGCTTTCTGTGTTCGTTACACATGCGTATGTTAAAACTCTCGAGTCTCAGCATAATAATATACCAAGTGAAAAAGTTGCCATTAAAAAAATAATTTAGTAGAAAGTATTGAGGCTTCAGTAGCTCAAGCAAAAAGGTCTTACACGTAATACGCTGTTGCGATTAGGCGATGGTACTAAAATTTAAACTTCAACTTTTCGACTTAGTCGTGAATACAAAGTAAAAGAAATAGTTACTCTAAACAAGTAACAAATTAAAAAAAACACCCGACTGCTTCAATATCTGTTATCTTTATTATATTTAAGGTTTTTCTTGGGTTACTTTTGTTTTGTTTTTTGTGTTGTGTCAGTCTCACAACTAAGACGAATCTATTGACACCACTACATAGAAATATGACAAGCTGTTTAGGCTCTAGGGCATGCCAAAGAAATATACACACCTTTATACGTATACATACAGTCGAAAAACATAATCCTCTTTCTTTCGCAGTCGGGTAAAAAATAATCTATTTTCTATCAGGAATAAAAAAAATGTGTATTTCCTTGAAAATGTTCAAGCTTGGCTTGTTCTTTTTTAAGCTTACATTTATTCGTGGCAAATTCGAAAAAAAAACTTTAAAAATTTGATGCTATTCCAAATTTAAATCAATATTCGAATTGTCTAATTCGCTATTGAAAATTATGTGGGACGTAAATGTGATACGAGATTTTTATATCGAACAGTAAGTTTATAAAAACATGTTGTTATTTCTAAAATACATTTTTAAGGTAAATAATTTGAATATAAGGCGTTCTTTTAATAATGGTAATTAACAGAAACTGATAAAAGCACATGTACTTAAACAAAGTACCTTTTTTACATAAGCACGACTAGCGGTAAGACATTACGAACAAATTTATTGTTGTTAATGGCAACCTTTTAAGGGAATTCCATTACGGATTACCACCAAGATACGAACGATTTACATTAATGAATACAATTCTTACATCACTATATCTTACACTGCTGTGCCGATTACCATGAAGTTTTACACACTGTGTAGGCATCGTCTGTTGCATACGATTTAATATACCATTAATATACAACAACTACTATTGTGCAAACAATTACGCAAGTAAAAGTTAATTTTAGTTTGTTTTAGTGGAAGATTTGGGAATTGAGTCCTAAAAACTTAATAATGTGACATAATAGAAACGAATTACTACCTGTAAATTATACTCTCCATTATCGGCACTTGATGGAACCTGTTGCAATACATTCTACCTACCTACTTAATACTACAATATCTACCTGCTTAAAACAACTGCACCGATAGCGTAGCTGGTCAAGTGGTCGCTACGCCACTTTATACTGCGCTGTATGTTATAAGTTCAAACCCCACATGGGGAACACTTAATGTTATGCACTAATTCTCATTTTGAGCCTGAGTATTCCGTTTCATGTATTCGTAAAGCCTCCCTCCTCCCTCCCCCACACGCGTTTATTACTCAGTGAGAGAGTAGTCCTTCAAAAATAATGTTATATGGCAACTTTTGAACTCAATTCATTCAATACACAGTTTTAAATATAGAACGCGAAATGTGTAAATTATTTTTTAATCTGTAGCAAGCTGACCTTTTATTGACAATCACCCATGATGGCGCGTCACCTCCCCAACGTGTAATTATAAGAAATGACCACATTTTTCTGCTTCCTTTTAATTAAAAACAGATTATATTCGTTTTTTTGCAATTTTTAATTTTAATTCTGCCGCTTGTAGATCCATAATGACGTTTCATTTTTTAAAGTGGGGTGTAAAAGAGTTTTTTCTTGGTTGGTAATGACCAAACCGTGTTTGGGTGGCTACCCTTCAATTATTGATCTGTTATATTGAGTAGTTCTGGTAGTTTGGTTAGTTAATGAAATAAGGACCTACTGGATAATAGAATATAAGTAGGAAGGTACGTTTCTAATAAAAGGTTTTTCTAAAAAACGAACGACAAAGTTCAGATACTCGATAAGTTGAAAACAGTAATAAGTAACAACCAAATCATTGTAGATACCGAAATACTTTATTATCAAGTGTAAGTAGTGTCAAAAACAATAAAGGAGACGACGAAGGCCCAGAGGGATGATTTGTTTTATGCGAAGCGCTTATAAACATTATACATTACACTTAAAAACACGTGTACCTAGACATAATCTATATCAACTTAACTATTTCAAACAAAGTTTACTTTGAGCGAAAGAATATATACCATGAATTATTACGTTTCACAATGTTTCTGCCGCTTGTGAATCCTGACTGAGACTTGATCATCATTATAAACAAGACTCCGTAAACCCACAACGAGGATCACTTGCTTTTTTTATCTAAATCATAGATAGGCTCCATCAACAATCTAAAATAACACTATAATAGTCCGTCAATAACTTAATAACATCCAAACGAAAACTGTCAACTCACGTTCATATCCCCGCCAAAAAAACATGGCGCCAGCTAGCACGTGAGAATTTCCTAAAATACAGATAATACACTCCGTAATTTAATACTTAAATATTATTTTTTGCAGTTCTAATGTCATATCGGAAGTATAAATGGCGTGTTTATTTAGGCTTCGGATCGTAAGTAGAATAATATTGAGAGATGCCCACGTAAAATGTTTTGAAATGTTTTTGCAAACGATTACTTAACTGTATCTTGCAGCCATGGTATAGATATTGAATGAATTTATATTGTAAACAGATATTCCAGGCACTCGTAAGTATACGTCTGATGTTGATTTGTTCTTCAAAGTTGGTATTTTCTACGACTAACTTTGAAAAGATATGGAGACACAGCTCGATAATAGATATTTTTATTTTGTATTTATTCTTTATTGTACACACTTTAATATAATAGAAACACAAGGAGGGCCCAAAATTGAGGTTTCTTCAGGCAAACGAAATAGAGGATAATAAAGAAATGTACAATGTGCACAGGCATGGGTACTTAAGAATCAGAAAAGAAACGAATATATTTAAAAAAATAAAATATTATTTATACAGCAGAATATATTGTACATTTAAATACACACATACGATATTAATGCGTAAATACATACATGTATACATATTATTTTTTAAGGATTCTGGTTATTGTAGGGACAATTAATAATCCCTGGTTCTCTTCCTACACATTCAGAGGAGAACTTGAATCACACACGGTAAGAATTCCATAGCCGAACACCTGCAACATCAAAAGAGTTATCGTAACAACTCGAAGTATGAGAAGGAGTTCTAAGATGGAGAGAAGAGGAAGAGCGACAGGGTTGGCTTCTGGGAATAAAGTGCTCCAAGCGGTCACGAAAATATGAAGGAGAATTGGGGTTTTAAATAGTTGAATACAGTAACTAAAGTATGTGTAGATCTCGACGCTGTCGATTAAGTAACCACTTCAGTTGTTTTCGGAATTCCGAAACGCGGTCAAACTTTTTCAGGTCAAATATGAATTGGACACAAAAATATTGTAGCTGTAGTTTACATAAATGCACAAATTAATCCATTAAATCCACAATATCCATTAATATAAGTGTTTTCGTTTCATTTTTCAGTAGTTGACCCGTGTGATATCATTTCTAGTCTCTTTAAAGTTACACTCAAGGTACATTTTTCCCGTGTTCATTATTACTGAACTGAATGAAAGATGATAACATTCGCAGTGGTTGCTAATCTCGTTAATCCGTAGCTGTTTGCTTAGACACAGTCTGACCTGAAATGGATCATATTATGAACCGGAGGAATGAGCACGCCTTTTTAAAAAGCTATATTTTCGTTCTCCAAACCTTCCTTCCCCCTATTTCTAATTCTCAAAGTTATTCGTTACTTGTTATAGTCCATATGCTGTCTGTCATGAACCGCAATTCTCTACTGGGTGTCATTTGTGTTCCTTTTTTATATACTCAGAATATACCTTATGACAATAAATAAATATGTTCAGACATTTTGACACACAACGCCATCTAGTCCCAAACTAATCAGAGCTTGTACTATGGGTGATAACTGATATTAATACTTATATACTTTTTATTTTGTAAATACATACATATTACACAAGCAGGGATTTGTCTTTAAAAAAAAGTCACTTGTCAATATGATATCTGTTCTTGTACTAACACATTACTAGTACTGCTTGCTTTAAGGTATCTACTCTGCCAAATGTAAAGCATAAGCACCTTTAGCCATACACGGTTTTAACTTTCAAATACTTTTAATTTAAAATGTACTAATGTTGTCTGTACATAAAATAACTAACATTTATCTTCAATCTCATCTCCAGGTAATCATACACTGGTGTTAAAGCGTGGAACAACACAACAAGACGGATGTTAGGCGCCGGCGCAGACGTGCAGTTGGCACGTCTCATGCGTACGCGCACCCTGAAACTTTGTGGCCCAAGTTACAAGCAGATGGATAAGAACGATAAGACATACCTATACGACCTATGGTTTTACAACGAACTGCAATAATACAGCCAAAATATTTTAGTAATACAGCCGAAGTTGTAGTTTTAAGAAGATCACAAACTCTAACCATCTTTAAACATGCCAGAAAGTAACTACAACATCCAAGAAAAGAACATTCTTCTTCTGCTATGTAGGCTTTTGTCCTTGTAAAATAGTTTCATGGTAGGATATATCATCTTAGTAATCGCATTCTTCTGCCAATCCGTCAGATCATTGTGGTATTGTAAGTCTTTCTAAGGACAGGACTATGTGGACTATTGAAGGCTAGTTTAAAGTAGACTATAAAAGGCTTTTGAATGATCAAATCTCATTACTCAGTACAAAAATTATGTTTTCAACAGAAATTAACTTTATTTAGAGAGTCACAGAGCCACTTGCACGTAACGATATGGCAACAGACCAACAATCGATCTGAAGCTCTGCGTGCCACAGAGAGCTGAAGGAATACTAAACTCGCTTCCGCTTATGACGTGTCCACACACATCTCCAAGTAACCTGATAGTGTTCGGGTCGTAAGTTGATCCCAGCATCACAAGTGACACGCTGTAATGAACTGCTAAACGCAGTGTCAACACATCCACGCCATTTATAGACCAGACGCGATTGGTGAAAAACAGGACTTGCTTTACTACACTAACCTCTGATCTCTTTTAGCAGATGAAGATGTAAGAGTCAGCTGTTCTGTCGTACTGGCAATTAAAAAGAAATGTATTTTTTTACTGACAGCAGCATTTAGAAAAATTCATAGTCGCATACCTTAACGTTAACTGGTTGATCTAGTGATCCTGTCTGGTAAGATAGAGGTAGTGTGTTCTATTCCCACACAGGACAAATACTTAATTATGTGATGATAACCATATTTTATCTGTGTCTCTTCGAGTTATTTTTCTACAGGACAACATAGATACATATTTAGAATGATTTTATTTATATTTTTTATCAGCACTCCGATTACTCTAGTCTTGTTTCTGTCATTTTTGGAATGAGACAACTATTTACCAGATATTTGGGGATATATTATTATAAAATACACAATCTATAACATCCACTAAGTAAATTTCAAAAAACTTTAGTTAGGAAGCAATACAGCTAATTAATCTTCACATTACAGTATTATTTATTATTATTATTACAGTATTGATTGAAACATAATCAACGATTTATCAATAGCCCTTAACAATCGATTGGCGATCAAAAATCTGTGTAGCGACGGATTGACAATACGAAGTAGGTACCCCCATTCATTCCGTGAGCGCCGTAAGAACTGACTCAGAAAGGAAAACCTTATTTTTCAGACAACTCCTTCATTAGAAATATACGTCCAGTGTCGCGGGAGACCTTGCAAACATACATGAAACGGACACAAGGAACACCCAGACTCGGAACAACAATTTGTGCACGCTAAACTAACTACACTATACTGAGACAGAACATGACAAAAATTAACGTGACGTAAGCGTAAATACGCACGTTTGATAAACATATGTATTGACTGGATTCAAATGACCTACCATCACAAATTAAATTATACCTAGGAATTGACAGAATTCTAAACTAACATTACATTAATCACTCCAAATAATTGGCAACACCAAATCTAAACGTAAACCCGTGTTAATGAACGCCCATCGCAAATTACTGGTCGCTAGCAAACAGACCGGCTACAATCAACCCTTCAGTGTTTGCGCGGGCCTGCCAGACCCCGCACATGAATTATTCAAACGACGTGACAGCTAATTGTAATGAAATTTAACCCCCTCCTACCCCCTTCGTACGTCATCGGTTTCTATGCGATTTTTTTGTTGTAAAAATGTTATCGGAGCATAAAATTTCTTGAGAAGCGTTTCTTGTTATACATTATTAGTATTTTTGTGGCTGTTTATCGAGTTAAACATAATTATGTGTGTTACAAGACGTTCAGAAATAAAGCATGTTGAGTTACTATTCAACGCATAATAGCTTGAATAACAATTCGTTCGATGAGTATAAAATTGTTAATTTTTTTGTCTAGGTATTGGTTTTTGTACTTTTATGTCGCCAGGAAGACGATGACTTGAAATAAATTATTTAATAAGTACATGAAGTGTCTATTTGCCTCTGCTAAATTAAAATGCAACGGAGTACAGGTTTCAAGAAAAATTTTAACGATTTTTTAACAATTTTTAGTACTGCACTTGCTTCGTATATTTTTCTTACATTCGTATACCTACCATGAAGATATTAGGTAGATAGAAATTTGGTGATGACGATACAGGGCTCCTCTAAGACTTCACTTTTGAGCTTATAATACTTCTTAATTGGTTTCCAAAAAAGTTCTATGTCATTCTTCTGCTGGATATAGGCCTCTTTAATTAAGAAAACGTGACTTATTATACCACGCCAGTCCCACAAGTTGTTGTAGCATTTGTTTCAAGGTTAAAATTATATTGCCCAAAAGCTAATCATATTTTTACGCACACAAAGATACGGGGTTATTAAAATGCGCGCATTTTATCAACCATCAATATCAAGCCTATTTTGTCAATTAAATGTATTAGGTACATATTTCAAAATAATGCAAACTTTAACATTATTTGATATAAAAGTAAACTTTAGCTCATAATAAATCCATTTTTTACAACTATCTCCCTAACCAATGGTTACATATAAGTATATAAAAACAGCAACATGTAACCCACGCCTATATGAAAACAGCGCAAGTCTTATTATTTTATTAGTTGACGCGCGATTTAATCACGATTGTTGGTTTTGTTAAGTTAATAAGAGCTCACTGTGTCGGGGTGTACGGTCTTTATGACACCGTTGTCGCAGGCGACGGGTTAACTCTGCTTATGTAGTTTGGGGATTATGTTAATGTGTGTTGGTTCTAAGGATGGAAGTTTCGATGTCTTTTGTGGGGAATTAACGATGTTGGTGGAATTAAGGATAATGTAAAAACATACTTTAAAGGGGGGAGAATATTTTAGATATCGTATTGGATGGAAAAAAACAATGAAAGTTCCTACACACCATCTTTCTGGTCTTTAATAATCCCAAGATTATTTTGGGTCTGCTACTAGTTCAAATGGTTTTACCTGGATATCAGTCTGTACCGACTGGCATCGGACTTCCATAACATTCAGGGTGAACTGAATTCGAATGTTGAAACTATTTGCCAGTATATTTGACGGCATTGACTTGATGTACCTACTCAATGGGTAACTTTAAATATTTTCGTCTTATGGAACAGGGCAGAAACAAACAAGTATCGCCTAATGGTAAGCAATTACCGCTGCTCATGGACACCCGCAACACCAGAGGCTATACAACTGTGATGCCGGCCCTTTGGGGGGTGGGGGAGGCTTTGGTGTATGAGTTAATATGTTGATCTCTTTAAAAAGCTACAAGTATTTCAGATAAATAGTCACTTAGCGCCATCTGTTGATGGCAGTGGACCTAAATATTCTTACACTAGATAGAAATACGTTTTTATTTAGAAGAGAAGAATTAAATAGGTATTCTTCGTTATGACTTTTTATCCTAGTGGCTAAGTGGATGGTCGTACAGGTACGCTACCTACTCTAGGGGTGACTTCGGTCAACCCGGGATGTAACTAAGTCGTAAGGGACGGCCGATGCGTTCCTGGAGCTCCTCCTAACTGCTGTGGTAGACCAGTATTTCAGTTAATGACATTTAATGATAGATCCTAGCGATAAGAAATTTAAAGAAAAAAAATAACTAGACACAATAGAATTGCAACTCTACTCCTTTTTTGAAGTCTTTCTTTTTAAACATATAGCTCCCGCATTAGGAATATACATTCTGTGTCGCGGGGAACTTTATAAACATACATAAAACTGGTAAAAAGTACACCCAGACTCAAAATAGCAATTTACCGATCGCAGAATGTGTTATCCCATGTGGGATTTTAACCCACATCAGCAGTAGAAAACAACGTGGCGACAGCTTGAACCACCAGGCGGGTAATGAACCAATAAGAAAATGAAAATTAAATTATATTATTATGGAGATCATCATCCACTGCTGATTATTATATATAGGTAATTAAAAAATCTCTTGATAATCATCAATCATCATTATCAACAACCCATAATGTCCCACAGCTGGGCTCGGCTCCTCTCAGGAGAAGGTTAAGGCTATACGTCCCCACGCTGGCCAAGTGTGAGTGAGTAACAAATTCATAAAAAAAACAAAGCTAGGCCCAATAAAAGTGGCACGTGTATTTAATACATTATGTCCACTTTCAAAAATGAACCATCCAAACCCATTATAGTACAGGAAGCACCTACAACGAATTCAAATCCACTATCTACAAAAAAACATGCCTACCGTTATCTTTGGCAACCCTCAAAACTCCTTAGATTATAACAATAGATGGTAACGTTTTGGTGTTGGCCACACAATGTCATTTTTTATGGCGCGAAACAAAATTGTCCATGCATATGTCAAAATTCTTTCAACAAAGAATTCGATTTCATCCTTAAAGAAAAAAGGTTTATAATCGTGTGTATTGTTATTTTAGGGTTGTAATTTTAAAATATGTGTATAGTAATTTTGGGTAGAGCAGGGCGTTATCGCATTTCTTCGTGTCCATCTATTTACTAATGACTTCCGGCGTCAGGTGCCCCTCGCTTCCCCTTTCTAATGTTTTTTTTTGTGTATTGTTCAATGATAGAACGTAATACATAACGATATTTTTGGAAAAAGTTTTACTTCCAATGATTAATTGTCTATGATTGTTACTGTTGTGTTAAATAAGCCGATTGCTTGTACTTATTGGAATCAATATTTGTTAAAAAGAATAATAATAGGTAGTAGTCCGTATACCTAACTTAAGTAAATCATCATCTTCCTTTTATCTTAATTGAATGATTTCCTTTAATTATTATTTTTTTTCACACCAAATTACCCATGAATTCAAATTTCTACAGTCAATTTGTCCATCTAAAGGTGGACCTGGAAGAAATTGCTTTTTAGCGATAAGGCCGCCATTTGTACATGGTCGCTTATATGTTATGCTCCTGAATGTAAACTGTTTTTACTGGTATACAATAAAGTTTATTCTATTCTATTCTATTCTATCTTCCTAGCCTTTATTATTCTATAGATTATTTGTGGTCGGCTACTAGTTCAACCGGTTTAATCTGAATATAAGTTTTTACACGGAGCGACTGGCCCCGGACGCCAGCGGCCTCAGACTGAACTGAATTCGAAAATTTAACTAATTATACTGAATGTTTGAAGGCACTGACTTCTCAATAACGATTGCTATGGATGTTTCTGACAACTGGGACCGATATCTTAACGTGCTCTCCGAGACACGGACGGGAAACACCGCCATCTACCATACACTAGATTACTATTAACAATTTCTAGGAAGAAATACCCAAAAGTAATCCGATCCGGGAATGGAACTCGAGATCACTTGATCCGCAGTCGCTTACGCCAACCACTGGACCAACGAGGCAGAAGATATAACATAAAAATATAGGTTTAAATAAGTAAATTCTAAAGCTACAAAACCAAAACCAAAACCTCAACAGTTAACAACTATGCTAGCTTTGTAAAATGAAGAATTCATAAAAGAAAGTGTCAAAAGTATTTCTTCCAAAAACTAATAAAAGAAAGTAGAGCAATCTCGGGTAGGTACTTATATTTATGTGACCTGGATTCATTGTTCTCGAGTGAACTTGCCTTTGCAAATTCTGATAGGTACGCTTTGTTATCAACCAGGTAAAAACCGTTTTATACCCTTTTAAGTTTGACCCAAAAAGCAATCAGAGCAGAGCTTAGAAGCCCAAAGACAATATTTTTCACTTTTACCGTTAGAAAGTTTATGATACCCGCATACCTTCTTGATAACGTAGATTGTTTTTAATGAATTGAAATTAAATACCTATATGTTAAACTTCCGCGTTTTATGAAATTAAATTTGTGTAGACGAGAATTACATTTAATTAAATTTTTAATAAAAACTTTGCTATCTGATTTTTATTTAATTAAGCATTTATTCATAAAAAACGTGTTAGATATCTACTTCACTTAAATATGGTTACTTTGATAAAATAGGTAATATCTTTAACAATATTATCTAGTCCTTAATTCCTAGACTAATGTTAATGCTAAGAAATCTAATGTTCCCATATATTTCTCACGAAATTATATCCATAGACAACTGGGTAAAAAGTTTACAGGCAACCTTTTGATAATTATTATTTATTACCAGTGATAACCTAAGAGTAGATATACCTACATGACTTTAACTCAAATATCAAAATAAAAATAACTAACGTTTGCCTGTGGTTTTGGTCGTGTAATTTTTTTTATTCTCAAAGTCACATTATGTCCTTTGCTATGATTCAATGAACAAATAACGACTATGCAAATACCTACTAAATCTATTATCTAACACATAACAATGTATATATATTTTATCACAAACATCAATTTTAGAGGAAGCATATCAATTACATTCCTATTCTCTTCCAAAATGAACCTTAATTTTACGCTATAAAGCCCAAACTCCATCAGCGCACACATTAAAGAACTAGGGTATCGCTTACAAGAATGAGGTTTCAAGTAGTTGTAATAAGAACCGTATAGAGTTGACGTAGAGTTCATTTTTACTTGTTCTGTTTCGAGAAGAAGTAGAGTATCAGTTACAGGATTGGCCGACATCGACTCCGCCCAGTAGGGCAATATCCATTTCATGCACACCTAAAATCCACCCACAGAATAACTGAGGATATAACGACATGTAATCGATACTACATAGCCAATCGAATACTACTACGCGCCAACGTTATGGCATAAGGAGGCTCTATGATTTGGGGTGTGTGCCATTCCATTTTTAAATTAAAAAGTAGAGTGACAGATCACAGTTACGCGCCATTTCAAAACATTATTATTTTTTTATTGATTGCCATATTCGATAAAAAGAACGAATTTAAAATCAAGTCGAGTATATAGTGTTTATACAAAAAATAGAGATCCGAAAGAACCCTAATTAAATATTCAAGTTGTCACATCTGAATGATAGAGTCACGCACGGTCCAGTTGAAATAACACACAGCATCCCATCTGTTATGATAATCGTACAGTTTAGAGGTAAACACGTTTATTACGATAACAAACTCGACCTTTTATCTCGAATGGTTTATTTTAATATTCGATGGACAGAGTAAAATGAATCGTCTTTAAAAAGAGAGTGATAATAAGAGCGTCCCCCTAAGGATAGTCGACAATGGTAATACGTGACCATTGACAATTAAATCGGACCATAGAGTTACCACAAGTGGTCATAGAGTTAATAAAGGAGGCCGGAGGATATCAATAACTCAATGTTGTCGTTCGTCCAGCTGTCTCGGGTACATTAAATAAATAGAATTATTGTCGTTGAATTTTTATTTATCTTTATGATATTCTTCGCACGTATTTGACTATTACTTTTAATAATTTTGTTGGGATTCCCAACATGTAAGTACTTATCATCAAGGTACCTGTTAGTTGTTTTCTTTAACGATGAGGGCTCTGTACTTTATGCTAACCCTGTTAGTTAATGTCTTTAGATGAGACTGAAGAAAAGGTAAACAGGGATACCTAAGGAAAATAGATTTTTGACAGCATTTAAACATTTTATGTATTACAGCCACAACGTTAGAAGGAGCATGAATAAAAAAAGTAAAGAAATGTTAAAAAGATTTTTTCTTTGTTTACAAATACCTAGGTACCTTACAACTAATTCCTTTTTATTATAACTATAGAATTTTATCCTCCTAAAAACAAATTAATAACAAATTTCACTTCTTGAGACACATTTAACAATAGACAAGATGTTTAAACTTATTAACAGAGAAACACTAATACAGACCTACCCACATCTTCATGTCTTACGCTTTCACCAACTCCGTCCAAAAAAAAAAAAATCTGATACCAAGAGTAATCACACTCAGTTAGGATTTAAGTCCACAGACAACAAATTAATACTTTATACTCGAAAAAAAAATACTGTCATACAGCTGTTACTCATAATCAACAGTAAAGCAGTAAAGTATTTATTCATAAATCTTATGCCGTAGGCACAATTTGACTACACGGTTGGCCTAGTGGTTTCAGTGGTCGACACACCGCTTCCTACTGTGCCAAGTGTTGTGGGTTAAATCCTACATGGAACAACACTTTGTGTGATCCGTAAGTTGTTGTTCTAAGTCTGGGTGTACTTTGTGTCCATTTCATGTATGTTTGTAAAGATCCCCGTGACACAGAAATCTATATTAAGAATATTCCTGTGTCACGGGGATCATGCGGGAGTTGTAAAAAAAACAAAAACAAAACAAAATTTAAAAGAAATACGGATGAAATATTTGCCGACGGCTTTTACATCGCAATCAAATTAGGGATTTAGTGTTCTGATATCGATGTTTTATTACCTCACCTATGAAGCTAGAATAAAGTACTAGTGTCAGGTGACTAAAAGAACAAAGTACGTTGAACAAATCACTTCAAAGAGAAGGTAAACTTGAGACAAACCCTTTTTTTTTACCTGTGGCCTTCTCCGCCGTCTCCTTCTGCGAGGTGACTTCCTCGCGGTAAACTTGAGACAAACCCTATTATGATCTATCTGATCAGCTTGGTACACCTAATAAACCACAACCAGGTGAAGAGAAATTATTATATACATCACACAACTATATATGTAACCTACGTACCCTGGCTGAGCACACACAATCGCAATGCACTTCACCAACAAACCCAAATAATAGGTTTTCACCTCTAATCTAGTTTACAACCAAAGCAAGGCTAAACGTGTAGAATAAATACAATTTAGGTACGAGAAAATATCTAATATTTATGTGATTATTTATCGGTTTTTCCAAGTGTTAAGAAGTTGTAAAATATTGGCGCAAGTGGTCGTTCTGGCGGAAGCTACCATCGTTTCCAGTGTAGACGACTGTTATCTATTTCTATTTAGCCTTATTTATTAGGTAAGTACCAACAGTGAAGTGCCGAGTCGTTAAAAAGATGAATATGCGGATTTAAATACGAATGCGAAAGATTGTTTTGTTTTAATACTCCCCCGATTATTACCTACTATTGAATAGGTACTCTAGAACTATTCTGTGTGGCGGGGAACTTTATAAACATCAATGAAACGGACGCAAAGAACACCCATACTAAAAACATTATATTCTAAATAACAATTTGTGTATCACACAAAGTAATATCCGATGTGGGGTTCGAACCCACAACACTAACCTAGTACAGTAGAGTACCTACAACATAAGTGCAGTTAGTAAGCAGATATTCAATTCAGAGTCTGTATCTATATTAAGAGCTACCTACGCGTGCTCCAAAATCGACCCTTGATTGATATATAGCAATAAATAATATGACATAATACCTTATATTTCAACTTATATTTTGTTGATTTCATAAAAAAATTTAGAAACAAAAACATAACTAAAATAGTGCGTTTATCACGTAAAAAAGATAGTAACACTATTCAATATTATATTTATTTTAGTAAAATAAATCGACTAATTGTTCCTAATCAAAATAAAAAAACAACTCTGAAATCTGTATCCGCATATCTACGAACGGTTTTTCGTTTCGGATATTTGACGCATCACTAATCCACAGGGAAGTTAAAGTAGGTAGGTATTAGGAATACCAACCTACCGGCCGTAGTTTATACCTACAACATATTGTGTTCCGTGTGGCGACAGATGAAGAATGGAGTGTCACCACCCTATTCAAACCTTAGTCGATTAAATATCGTAAGAGTCGTTAAGAGAACAAACTACACAGGTTTATAGCGCTGCAAAGAGAAGCAAAACTTAACTCAAACTAAAGATACCAACCCATTTGGCCAGCGTGGTTTAATAGGCCTAAATATACTTTCTAGGAAAGATTTGACTGTTAACGGCTGTTTTTGAACCAACAGGAACGATCACAGACAGCTATTGAGACTAACAGATTTAAAGTAAAGCATAACGCTTGAATGCAGACAGCTTATTTCATCAAAAACAGAACTTTACTCAACTCCCATTGTTATTCTTAGCACATAATCTACATACATATTCAAATTTTACATCACAATGTACAGTGCATCTAATTTAATGACAATAACGAATTTATTCGACACGGGCGCTCTTCAAAGTTTGAGAATTTGCATTTACTTAAAATCTAGATGCTTTCAACTACTAACGCCATCTACAATTTTAATATAGAACTAGCGATTGTTTGTAGCTTTTTGTTTACTTTTGAATGAGTCGATTAATTAATTTTTTTTGTAAAATAACCTTTTTAATATGTTTTAGAGATATGGTATTTTAAATACTTTCTAAATCTCGCCCAAGCTACCTCAAAACTTCGAGCTTAGGCAACTAGGCTTGCTAATTAAAATAAAATAAAGAAAATAATAAGGCTTACTGGAATTTCCAGTGCATCTTTATGAAGCCTTCTTCACACATTTTCTTAATTAATGCATAAATATTCATCACAAAAAAAACATTCTCGTAACAAATTACTTCCCTCAGTCATGATATTTATTATTTAGTATTTAACAATATAGAGCTGTTAATAGGCATTTTTGCATAGTAATTTTTTAATAGTTGCATAGCAAAAGTAAACGGAGGCCCTCCCCTACCTAAATTCTGTAGCAATTACGGGGCTGCAAAATACATAGGTAGTGCGTCTTTTGAGTTGCAGTTGGATGGCAGTATCAACTTAACTTCCCAGGGGATACCATAAAACTATTACATTTTGAAGTACTTTACAACTGTTACCTTAAAATATGACTGTCTCATTGGTCTAGCGTGATTGGGATGATTGGGTTTTTCTTAAAATAAATACTTATTAACAGCCGACAGTATGGTACCTTGGCGGTTTTATACGCCCGTGGCTCGGAGAGTAAGTTAAGCCGTCGGACCTGGTTGTCATAAACATCTTTGATAATCGTTAATGAGAAGACAATGCCCTCAAATATATTGACAACTCGTTCAACCTCCGAAATAATTTCGCCCTGAGGGTTATGAAAGTACGATGCCCGTCGCTCTGTGGACAAACTTAGTCCTATTCAGGTAAAGCCGAATAATCACGTAGTTGACACCAAATAATCTTGGAAATAATAAAGGCTAGGAAGATGATGATTTTAAAATATATCCTAGATACCTCACTTGAAACATAAGTATTATTTTTTATTCCTTTCTAGTCACCCGTCCCATTAAAAACATCTAGTTAAATTCAACTCACAGAATCTCAAAATTTTGTGTAATAATTGTCATCATTTGAAACAGCGAGTGTCTGAGCCGACGGGACACGAGCGTCCTCTCTCGGTAACGAAGCCACTCCCGTGACTGGCACCTGCCTGTCACCTCTAGTGTAGATTATACTGGGTTTGTTAGTCAGTCCTCGGCTATTTTGGAAAGTGGAGTTTTTTATATCCAGTACAGAGTATAGATAAAGGTTTAAAAGAGTTTTTTTTAAATCAAAAGAGAGGTAAATTACGTGCTCACGGTATTTTTTTTTAATAACTGAATACTACGAATAAAACCTGTATCCCGAGGATTTTAATTTGTCTATGGTGGTATCAGTAGTTCTTTTTTTTAAATTTGTTAATGGCTTTACCATTTCATGCTATTTTTAAATATTTGTTTTCATGTTCTATTTATAAAAACTGTTGATGAATTTAATGTAATCGCACTTTATATAAGTTGGTACATATTTGTACCTTGTGATCTAAGCATTTATTGTTGGTTTTATTTTTGAAAAACCTACTGACGGGTATCGCTGTACTGAGTGAAGAATTAGAAAAAAGATTGGCTTTGTTTTCTGGTTTCCTCTGTCTACTCGGTGAAAAGCAAAGAAAAATTGCTCAACACGTGTTTTTTTTTTGTTTATTGTTGGTTTACCAACAATTGTATACACAGTACAGTAACAAAGTAAAAAAGCACATCAAGAGGAAAATAGCAATAGTGTTACAATTACTTATAGGTAAACTCCGCATGCATAAAATAAGTTGTACCATGTATTACTATAGACTATACAAAAACTATAAAGGGAGTGAGTACTGGTTCACACTTTCCAATTCACACGTTTATGCTACCGTTCTGAGAGGTTTTTAAGGTTTTCTGTGAAGGCTGTGGTCCTTTTATGCAAAAGCATGACTCGCTCTCTGTATTATTCACTCAAGACAAACGTTGCCAATTAACACCAAAAAGATTATCCAATCCAATAAAAGAAATCTCATTAAGCAGTCTAATTACTTTTTAAAAAGTTTCTCTTAGGCCAGCACTTCAAAAGCCCAATATCCACTTCTATTTAAAAATGGAGGCCAATAAAAAAATACTAAGTAATTTATTGTTAGGTAACTGTTCGTTATGAGTCTGCGGCGTCACCAGAGTGGGTGCTTCATTAAAGGCCGGGAGTCGGCTAATTGCCTTCGTTAGCTTACCCCTACCAGTTTTATAGATTGTTATTTAATACCTAGAGCTTCATGCTCGTAGGAGACTTGCCAGCTTCAGTGTCATTAGGTCAAGCATTCACTGCATTGTTAAATTTTTTGGCAATCCATGTCTTTTGGTGTCGCGCCTACACTTATAAACCGATATTAATTAATGAGGTGTAAGTAAGCACCTATATTTGTATTAAAATTTGAATTTCGGTTTGTAATATTAAAATAACAACTTTTTATTAAATGCATATGTATGTATACACGGTACATATACTAAAATATATTTTTTACAATTTTAGTTGTCAGTCAGTTTGTTCCGGGTAATTTCTGGAACGGCAGGACCAATTTCGATGGGACTTTCACTGCTGAGTAAGTTAAGCTACTTTTTTGTAGACTGTCATCACCCCGCAGCGTTGCCCGGGGTTACAACAATAAAAGCTGTTAACACCGCAGGGCTCAGCTAGATAAAATTTCATAGCTATTTATTCATTATAACATTCGTATTTCTCTTATGCAATTCTAAATTATATAAAGTAAATAAAAACATTCTGATCCAATTTTCACGAACCCAACCGACATTCGTAGCTATTTGAACACGAACGATAACATATTAAAATGCGTTACAAATACAACTCAATAGTGAACCCATTAGCCAATCAATCTAACTCAATAACACGAGTCAATAACAGTTACGAACACCCTACACGTCGACAAAATGGCGTCCTATGACATCATTTAAAATATTCACGATTATAAAGTTGAAAATCGAACGATAGAACGCAACATTATTTCAAATTACAACGGTATTGTATATGGGCGAGTGAACACAATGGGTACATAGACGGTGTAAAATAACATTTTGAATAAATCTTTTTGGAGGGGGCGCCATAATAGGTGTTACGAGCTCTCGCAACGAGTGACGTACCCTCGCTGAAGGAAATCAAAATTATTGCTAGCCACTTAGGAGCGTTGAGGACATTTCGTTACTAATATTATTATACTAGGTATCTCACTTCTGTTTGGTAATGTCATTCCCAATTATGGCGTAATACATGTAGGTATTTTAAATATCAAACTTAATTTTAAATTACTAATGAATTCAAACGTGTGGTTTACTAAAAAAGGATTAAAATACTTATATTTTATATGTACCTGTTTATACTACATTATTTTGGTATCTTAATGAAAGAGTAGATGGCAAGATATCGGTTGTTAATTTTTTTTAAGCTTTGTGATGCTCTAAATCACAAAGTTTAAAAAAAATGAGATATTCAAATAGTAGGTAATTAAGTACTAGAACTTGTCAAGCATTCTTTTAATTTATCTCTTATTTTGTAACTAAATTACAGATTTTATAAAGTCTAAATGTGTCTAAATCTTACTATATTAGTGATAATTATTTCTTCTTCTCCAGGCCTTGACTGTCCAATACAGAATACAATCACATCTTCCATATCTTCGTTTACTAAGTAAACAAAATATGAAATAAACTTCCGAAGAGCTCCTAAGTGCAATGTTGAGCACGAGGCGAACTCACAAACGAAGTTACACAGTCAAGTAGGTAACGAGTGGCCCTCGCACATTGTACCCTGTTGTAATGCACTCGGGCACAATGCACGCGTCAACTACCCATACCACCACACGAAAACACCACGGGAATTCCACACCTACAGAAGATTCATTAGAGTTGAAATTGCCATCGAAATATTTTACAGAATCACCAACAGTCAGCCGCGCTCTCAACTGTACGCAGAATAATTCACGTAACGCAGTTACCGGCCCAACTCTGTGCATGCTAATGCCTAAAAAACAGAAATTAAAAAAGTACGAGTGTGGTTCGTTCGGTACGTCAGTTTTGGCGCGTTTTTATTCATTTTCATTCCTGAACGTGTTGAAGCTGTGAGTTTTAATGATGTGTGATTTGAAAAATTCGAATGGTTCTTCATTTTTTTGAGCAATTAAGATTATACAGTGGCAACTTTTGTGCAAGTTATCCTCTGACGCATAAAAGGAAGATTGTATGATGATTTCAATTAGTAGATACAATGTTGACCTTTTATTTAATTGTTTCTAATAACTATAAATGCAGAAAAGGCTAACAAAACAGTAAGTTATTGTATCCAAGATTCATAAAAATTGTAAAGCAAGTCAAATTAAAATAACGCAGTTGACTAGTTGACTTCAAACAAATATTTATATTAAAATAATCAAGAAACACTTAATACTACACGGTTGACTACACGGTTGGCCTAGTGGTTTCAGTGGTCGCCACACCGCTTCCTACTGTGCCAAGTGTTGCGGGTTCAAATCCTACATGGGACAACACTTTGTGTGATCCATAAATTGTTGTTCTAAGTCTGGGTGTACTTTGTGTCCGTTTCATGTATGTTTGTAAAGATCCCCGCGACACAGGAATGTATATTCCTAAAGCGGGAGTAGTCTAAAAAAAAAAAAAGTACGTTGTACAACAAAATCATTCGCAAAATAAGTCAGACTGCACTTAAAATATTATATAAATTGGTTCTATTAATTAATAAGTAAATCATAGGAATACACATACTTTGATATTGAATACACATTCATAGACAAACGCAAATCGATTAAAAAACCTCATTTTACCAGCATCATACAACCAAAAAAGTTGCGTAAAACAGTCAAAGAATAGACTAAGATACTTTTACAACTGAATCGTTTGTATTATTATAATTCAAAACGGCAATAATAAGTGAATCTGCACGATAACTATGGTTAAACTTTCAATAACTGAGAATACCGCAGGTAAACCGCCATTGATACACGTATAAAATACTCACGCAACACACGCCTTAAATTTCACACCCAAACCCAAGATATTAATCAAATTATCAACAATACTGTATCAAATATAAATATCTAGTTCCCTTTTCATTTCAACGTCTCGTAACCCGAGACACGTCAGCATGTATTACAAGAAAACCAAGTTACAATTCAATTATATAAAACCTCTTTGCTTCTTTTTTTATTACAAATGCGTAGAACGTGACATTTTTGTGATGGCAACATTAAGATTGTACGAAATAGGCGTCTGTTACGATAATTTTGCCTTGTGTATTTTTAATAGGGTGTCGTTTTGCGGGCAAATCGGATTATATAGTGTAGTATTACAGCTGACGTGAAACCACGATATTCGTATACTTTAGGAAAGGAACAGTCATTGTCTTATTAAATAAGTAGTATTATTTTAAAATAAGAATCGTAAACGGAATTATAAAAATAAGCCTTTAATTAATCTATTCAAGCATTCTGCTTATAAATCAGTGTAAAATTTCACTGTGTTGTCAAAATTTTAATAAATTTCTTCAAATTCTTACCTATTTATTTTACTTTATATAATGATAAAAAGGTTTTAGGAGTTGGGGACCCGGGGCCCGTAGCCCCTAAGTTTGTTCTACTCTCGGCCCTGCGATCCATGCGCTAAAAAGCTCTAAATAGAGGTTACGACTCTCAGAATTGAGAATAATGACGCAAGGAGAAGGTTTCTAGGAGATTATTAAGAAACTACATAATAATGACTAAACTTTGATTTTGATGCTTTTGGTAACTTTCGTAAAAAAAAGTAAAGAATTAGCACAATAGTCCAGCAGTCTGAGGAGTTTGAGGACTCAGCGTTCATGAGTATTCAGGACATGATCATTTTTTCTGAGCCCGAATGTAATATATTTGTCATAGTGATGTTACTATCTGTAATAGTGACGCAGTTTTATAAATAAATACCCAATTATTTTGGACATCTAACGCACAATGTCATCTAGTCCCAAACTACAAAGAAAACGCCCCAACTCCGGTCCGACCCGGGAATCGAAGCCGAGACCTCAAGCACAGCAGTCGCATACACTACCACTACGCCACTGAGGCAGTTAATTATAGTTATTTTTCTATGTTAATTAGCTGCGAATAAAATGCACAAAACTATTTAGGTACACTAAGGAAATCGAACCCGTTACCATTGACATTTCAATCAAATACCCTTCTACGGCGCCGTAGGGATCGTAACAGTCAAAATAGTTTTAGATATTGCACATAGCAAGTACATAGGAACTCGCATCATAAAACAACAATACAGAATCTACACGAAATCTCCGAATACATAAGGGGAGGTAGAAGTGTCAAATAATTATTAATCACCTCATGGGGCGCCGCACCGCCCCCTGTCGGTGACATTAACATGACAATCGCACGATCTGTCCCCCGGGGCCCTATGTACTGTGACACGGGTACGGCTCACAAATGATGTACCTTTTTAATAAAGAAATTGCGTGTTCCATTTTTAAATCATACACGAAATAGTTTTGACTGTAATGTATTTTTTTTAATTAAACGTCATACTTGTGGTTTCCTTGTATTAACTAAAAAAATAATAAGTTTTTCTTGCTCTCTGGTTTTATATCAATTAATTTACTTTTAATTTTTGATTAGACTTTTAAAAAATAATAAATATACCAGAATTTTAAATTTCATTGGCATATCACTGATAATGTTTTGTCTCAATTACATCCTTAAGCTACGGAGTATTTTCTTTACACTGTTTTTTTTTATAATAATGTGAATAGCTTCCTCTAGCGTAATGTAATATCTAGAAACGTCTGGAATTATGTCAAAATACAGAAGTAGACAGCTCATTCCAGGCGAAAGCCAGAAATGGAGGCTCGAACCAAGAAAAAGTAACAATAATAAAAAAATGCTATTTTTTTCAACGTCTTTTCTATAGACTCTAGAAACACACACAACAATATTTTTGTTAAATAATAATTAACAAAATGAATCCAATACATGATATAGCTCACCTGTAACCGGCTTTTCAACAACACTTTAAAAGTAAAATCCACAAATGTAAGTAAAAACGAAAAGAAATCTCTCAAAAGATAACATTGTCTGCTCCAAATATAAGGAGCCTCCCTTATATACAGTATTTTACACAAAGGTGTCGGGCCGGAGGGTCGGGAAACGTGACGACGCATCCTGACAGCCCTCATACGGGATTAGGATGAGTATACTGACATTGAGAAATAATAGAGGCTTGACACAAAGTATATATCAGAAATATAATATAATCTAATTTGAGACTATTTTGAATGTCCCTTTTTTTCTGAAATAAGGTGCAAACGAGCACACGTATTGCCTGATGGTAAGCGATTACCGCCGGCCATGGATACCCTTAACACCAGAGGTGTCACAAGTGCGTTGCCGGCCTTTGTGGATGAGGATGGGGATAGAGGGACGGATTGAGGTGTGAGCCCCAGGCATCCTCACTCACTCGGTGAAACACAGTGTAGGGACTGTTACATACCGGTTTTCTACGAGGCTGTGGTATCACTCCGGTCGAGCCAACCCGTGCATGCCGAAACGTAGCTCTTCTTCGTGTTTTACTACAATACAATTTTTTAGTTATTCTATAATAACTAAAAAATTGTATTGTAGTAAAACACAATTTCCATAAATTATGAAATATAAAACTACGCTTATATTATAAACTTTAAAAGTTTGTTATCGTGTTTGGTCAAATGCAATTATCTTAGGAACTACTGTTTCCTTTGGGAATATTTTTCACTTTTCGTAATCCATTTGGAATTAATGTTGAATCAACCTATAATAGGATTTGTCTTTTGTCCAAATAATTATCATAGACATTAATTTACTGATTGTTGAAACCCAGAAAATATTCAATAAAAAGTGAAAGTAAAGAAGTGAAATTCAAATTTATAAAACGCATCACTATTGGTCGAAATGAAATGTGACGTCGATAGTCCGTTTATCGGAATTATTGGAGTCAAAATTCAAAGTGTGTTAGTAGTTTTTATGAGAAAAATTACCTTCTTACATGCTTTTTAAAGCAATTAAAACTAACTGAAACATTGAATAGAAAACAAACACGAAATGATAATTACGTCATTGGGTGTCAAAGCGCGCGCAAAATGGCGTTGTTTGAAGAGCTAAAATTTAGTCAGCGTTTTAAATTTAACTTTAAAAATAGAATGAATATTTTCAATCCTATTTATATTTTTTCAATGTTATAAAGCCGTAAATTATCTGATTAAGAAATTAAAAAAACATGCGTAATGCATATGGATGAAACTATTTAACAAACTAAAAATTGTTGTAGTTAATACTCTCCTATCCTAATTCAATTATTTAAGGCAGCCATGACTGAAAAATATTTGACAAGCCTATGTGGGCTTAAGACTTTTAAATGCATTATAACTAAGCTTAAGTGCTCATGTTCATATTCTTATTATATTATTATATAAGGACTTATTTCCTTTGATCCAATAATTTATTTACATATTACCCAGATTTTTATTCAAACGACAAATCATTGTTTTTAAACATCGTATTTTATCGGTTACTATAGTTTTTATTCTTAAGAACGTTTCGCGTCAAATCTCTTTATACAATCGCTAACTTGTTCTCTTGTATTATTGACTAATATTTTGCTTTGGTTACGTGATTAAGTGTTGAGATGACGTTATTCCCACACATTTGTCAGTATTCTAATAACGGTAGCAGAATGTCAACTTTGCTAGGAGCGCTATTGATTATGACTATCACTGTACATGTACACGAACATGTACGTGGTTGCTTTTTAAACCTTCACGTTAAACGTATAAATAAGTAAGTGAAGGTCTCACTTACTTCAGTCTTTTGTTGAAAAAACGCCAACAAAATTCTGTGAATACCAGTTATCTGTGAAGTCGAGTAGTTACAGGTGTCATTGAAACAAGCTATTAGATGACCCTGCACTCATTTGCCTCCCTCAGTTCTATAACCGCTCACTGCTGAACGCCAAAAAGCGCCAACCATCTTGGTCACGGACATTGGCTTCCTTCCATAAAATTTTCCTCCCTCTTCTCATCAAAAATAAGTATATAAATATAATAAGTGATCACTTGTTCCAATCTTAAACATAATGTTTAAGATTGGAACAAGTGATCACTATATATGAGTGACCCGGTATAGTGATACCGGCTCACTCAATCGATATTGAAATAAATAAAAAAAACTACTAAATCAACAGCCACATTCTTATACAACTTCTTCACAAACCAAATCACAATGTAAAATAACAAATACGAATGCAAAATTATTCGCATCTACATTGCTGCCAACATAACGGCAGGCGTCGATTTATCAAATGAATTGAAAATCAATTTAACCCTTTCAACATTGTATAGGACGCGAACTAAACGTCACAGTAAGCATTATGCGCTTTGGTATCGTTAGCGGCGCTGACTGGACACTTCTGCATGTCTTCACTCTCCACTATGTGAGTATATACTTATCATACGCTACCTAAAGTTATTCGTAGATATTGTTCATTCATTTTGGTCATTGAACTTATTGAAAAACCCTTTTTGGTTTGTTATGTGTATGATATTAATACCCAGAATATTGAATTAATAAATATTTTTTACGGCACTTGGAATAGAAAGTACCTAAATAAATAATTTAGATATATTGCCCGATTAGTGTAGGATACTGTACCTGAAATACAGCCCCCTCCGTTACCCGCTACTTTTACTAAAGAAATCAATCATTCAAATTTCTCAGTATTTTGCGCTCCTCCTTCATATATTTTTTTTTGGTTGATGAAATGTCAAGAGTATCCATTGATGTTGTTAGTTACTTAACTACTATGAGTTAACCCGTTTATCCGTTTCCACTACATATCATAAAAATCATTTGGCATTCGTGAGAAACCAAACAAAAGTTTATCTAAATTTAAAAAATCTATATATATAAAACAGGAAGGTGACTGACTGACTAAGATACCCAAACATACACACACACACAGTCCAAACCACTGAACCTAGAATCCTGGAATTTTGCATGTAGGTTTTTTATGTAACGTAAGTAAGCCCTAAGAAAGGAATTTTGGAGATGCCACACACACTACAAACTAGAATGGTTTAAAAACCATCGTTTTAAAATTACGGCACCCACATATTTTCAGACACATTAAGTTAAAATACGAGTGTCATTCAATATAACATAAGCTAAACGTGTCTTTGATATTATCCTTTTCAAGGCGAGTTGAAGTTGAGTGCCTTCCGTCTCAGACCTCACTTAATTTGTTTTTAAATAAACCCTCGAAACGCAGACGGCTCCGCGGAGGTACGTCGGGACAGCTCACAACAAAACCACATTAGTTTTTGTTTTTAATAGTGTTTTATAAATATTGACCTTTTCGTAATCATCTTCCTCCGAACATTTTTTCATTAGGATGGGTGTAGACTAAACGAACAAAGAGCTGGAGTCAGAACAAAGGTGTTCTTTCTTAATCTTTTGGTGTGAAGAAAAACTCGTTTTCAGCGTTCACACTAAAGCAAGAAAGAAGCAAGAATGAGAACAAGAATTAGAATTCTCATAAAGATGCAACTATTCGCTCGCTCTAATGCCGTTTATATCACATTACAATATTCTATAGAATCTTATAGAACACGTGCAGAAAAACGAAAGAACGGTCTATGTCTGTTTACACTAAAAGAATTTAGTACATTGTAATGTAATCCACTTTGACTAGGTTGGGATCCGTTTTTCGACTAAAAGCGGATCCCAACCTAATCAACAGAGCAACTGCCATCAGATCTCTAGAGGTTCTGTAGATATGTCTGTTTCGGGATATTTTTTGCAATCAGCGCGTTTAAAATATGAAAAATCTCAACTTTCGTCTAAGTTCTTTTCTAGGTTGCTTCAAATTCTGTTAAGTTCATTCTGTTTTTAAAAATCTTAAAGATCACATGCATACACGCATCACACAAAACATTTTTTTGGATGTGGAGTGCCTACAAAGCCTTCTTTGGCGTGTCTAAGTTAACCTCAAATTTGCTAAACAAAGACTCTCTCTAACAAACTTATAAAGAAAACACAAAACAACCCGCACAAGAGACGAAATTTAAAATATCTGAGGGTAGTTCAACAAAACATTCATAAAAAAGAGGCATAATAATTTTTTTTCGAAAAAAAACAACTTCAAGAATCAAACCTTATCGAAATGGGGCCACACGGGAAGCACCAGCTTTCGATTAAAAAATAATCATAAATATCGAAAGTTCTGAGGTAACAAACATAAAAAAATACAGTCGAATTGCGAACCTCCTTTTTGGAAGTCGGTCAAAAATTACACTATTGTCAGACGAGACACTAAGCCATATTTTAGTATTAAACTTTAATATTTCATACTGGCAGATAGCATGTCCACTCTTGCTTGATATCCGTGTCGGCAACAAAACATCGATAAAATTGATAAGAGTGCGTCGTACGAGCAAATGAGCCAATTTATATTAGACCTTCACTTTATCACTCCATTCACTGGACAATCGGAGTGATATCATAGTCGTGAAGATGGGTGCAAGACACGTAAACGCGTTACAAGTCGTGTCCGGGTGGCAGGCTGTAGAATTAATTTTGAAATGTGTGTTTGTTGGCTTGTGGCAAATACTACGTATGTCATTGAAGAGATTCTGGAAAGGATACAGAAAGAAATCATTGAATGAACCGTCTGTTGAGTTGACTATTGACGCTTCTATTGGAACACATTGCTATGTTAAAGTTAAGGTAAGAATTTGTAAACAAACTATAAGTGATTCCTACTGAACGTACGTAAATTTTTCGTAACAGTTTGTCATTCCTCATAATGTATCAACTGTAGTTTGTAATAGAAAATTAAAAAGGAAAATTAACTATGCTTAAATTAAACTTTGATAGTTTTACTTATGGTTAAACGGTAGAGATATTCTTTCAAAAGGATAATATCCTTGATGTTTTAGTCAGCATTTCAAATACAACATTTTTAAGATTGACAAGAAGACTGACTTAAAATATTCTTATAATGTTTAAACTTTGTTTGTTTAGATACATACAGAGTTGTAAGATTTTAAACAGAAAATATTTGTGACTCAGGGTCAAGAAACTTGAATAAAACTGAATTTAAGTAGATAAATACTAATTATGAACGATAGACCTATATTACAACACAAACAACATCTGCCTTCTTTAATTGACGGATCATTTTAAGAAAAATAACACTATTAACACTAACATTTACTGACTGCCATTATTAGTAGCGGTTGACTTTGGTGACTGGCAATCGAGAGGTCTTTGGTTCGAATCCCGGGTCGGGCCAAAAGTGTTATTGTATTTTTCTGATTATGGAAATAATTAATAACAGCTTAGAGTTTGTAAGTAAGGGACTGAACGCCCGTGCCTCTTAAAGCATGTAAAGCTGTCGGTCCTGTGCCTTATCTCTCACGGTCGTGTCAGTTAATCGGCCCATCGGATTATGAGAGAGAGGGAACAGAGAGTGCACCTGTGTTTGCGCTCACACTTGTGCACTATAATATCTCCTTCGTATCCAACGGAGACCAGACAACCGTCTGGTCTCCGTTGAGACTGGCCACCGTGGCCGTAATCGGCTAGGAAAACATCATGTTACTGACCTTAGTAAAAGTTGCTGTTAATTCAAACAAGGATTTTGTCAATGGTGTTATAATTCATATTACCAGGCAACGAGTTTGAACTTTACATGTAAAATATTGATTATACCTACTCATCGCAAACTTATAGGTTGCCCGCGACAGCGTATCTGTGACTAAATACTGTGTATGAAGAAGTTTAATAACATTTCCGTAAAGTATCCTGGTTTATATCTCAAAAGTGAACTTTCATATTAGAAACAAATCCCCTAGAACCCCTAGAAATAGGAGACTATTCGAGGATCAAAGACTTAGGTCCTTTCTCCTCTTTTTTTATTCCTGACCTTTTGAAGCCAATAGAAGGCTAGGCTTATCCTCTATTTATGTAGAATCAAAACTAAGATTTTTTATGTCATAATTTCAATCTATACACCAATTAATAAATAAATATTTGCTTACTGAGCTTGTACTAGACAACTGACAAAAATACATTTATATTTTTTTTGAAAACACCCAATCTCCGAAACAAATATCTGCAAAACCTATAAACATTTGATCCGACCCGGGAAACAACCTCAATCAAGCACAGCAGTCGCACGATTCCACTGCGCCACAGAGGCAATTAGAAATGTATAAGATTTTATTTAATTAAAGGGCTTGCACGAAAACCGTAGAGCGATTGCTCCGTTAATTCTTGTGCCTCTAGAGAAGGTTTTGAAGAATCTTTCTTTCTAGTCTACTAGCAACTGTTTGCGTGTTCATTAGATGGACTTGGTAGAAAATTAAAGATAAAAAAAAATGAGTTTTTAACCTTGGAAATAGTAAAGTATAAAGTAGTCCAGATATAATAGACAATAACAAATATTAAATATATTAAAATGGTACTAAAATTATTAGTAGTAGCTACTTAGTAATCAATAAACAATAAAAAAAAATTAAAAAAAATTAAAGAATATATAATGTTAATCTGTACTTCTAATTACGTACGAACAGAAAGTTTCAGAATTAACAGAATATAGTATTTATTCGCATCATAGTAATAGAGGTAGTAACTGTACTTACAATACGAATGTCCCATCTTGTTTATTAATATCGTACATCTTTAGTTCAGTTGCTTGAGTTAATCGTGTTTACTGTGTTCGAGTGTATTCTAAGTTCATAGTCTTGTGCAAAATATATTTTACTACCCACTTTTGTTTTATATAAAACGCTCATTTGATTTATTTGTTAACATTTTTGTATGTTTTCTCTGTAAGTGAATTTTGTAAATTCTTTTGAGAAATAAAGTTTCTTTAACCGTAAATATGGACATACATCTAATTCAAAAATAATTCCCATTTTCAGGGAGTAAAATATCACTATGTAGAAACAGGCCCAAGATCTGGCACAACCATTCTAATTCTCAAAGACGCACCAGATTCCAGTAAATTGTGGAGTCCGAATTGGGTCGACTTTATCAGGAAACTGGCTGAAAGTAATTACCACGTGATTACCTTGGATCTCAGGGGGACTGGGGGGAGTGAGGGAGGACATCGAAATAACCTGTCACCTCCAAAAGCAGTGGCGGAGTTATCTACTCTGTTAGGAGCTTTTGGAGTGTCAGAAAATAAGCCGGCGGTTGTGATTGGGTTCGGGATTGGTGGAATGCTTGCGTGGTAAGTCTTTTATTTTATCATAAATCTACAGTAGTGTCATTCTGGACTGATTTGTGGCCTACTATAGTACACTGGGCAGATAGCTTGTTATAGAGTTCGTGTCGAGGACCTTCGCCTTCGCTGTTGTTTGTTGTCCTAAGTCTTTTTAGACGCATTTCCTTAGCTTCACCTGTATTTTTGTATGTATTTACATTAAATAATATCACACTTTTCTTATTAACATTATTAAAAACTGTCTCGGTAGCGCAGTGGTAGCGTATGCGAATGCTGTGCAAGAGGTCTCGGGTTCGATTCCTGAGTCGGACCAAATGTTTGTATGATCTGCTAATATTTGTCTCAGAGTTTAGGTGTTTTCTATGTATAATGTGTATGTATTTACAAAAAAAAAGGTATATATGTATTAATATAAGTTGTCTAGTACCCATAGTACAATCTCTGCTTAGTTTAGGAATAAATGGCGTTGTGTGTTAAAATGTCCGAACATATTTATTATTTACTATTATTATTTTCTAGTTTTTAGTTTGGTTTATTTATAAAAGAGTGTTTTTAATATTTTTTTCTTACAACATTCTTTATAATTCATCATTAAATAATTTTACGTTCTGTCACTTTTCCTGTAAACTTGTATTAAGTAACATATTATCTTATGACTCAAGGTTTTACTATGAATATTTTGCGATAATTCACGTTGTATTTAGGCGTATTGGGCACAATACATACCTTGTCAGTTCATATCTTTAAACACCAATAGATGCCGCTAGAAGTATTCGGATGTTTTGCTACCTACCCAAACCTTAAATGTTCTGTTCTGTATTTAATTGACGGGTCTGTTGGTCTAGTGATTCGTGACTCGACTGCTCATCTGAAGGCGGTGGTGATGATTACCAATTTTACTGTGTCTGCATGTAATTTATCGATAACTAGCACCCGGCTTTGCACGTGTAGACATTGGTATTTACGCAAAAGTTTCATCATCATCATCATCATCAGCCTATCGCAGTCCACTGCTGGACATAGGCCTCTCCGAAAGGAAACGTGGACACTTACGGTTCGACTGGTCCATAAGTTCAAAGTCGCTCAGCGTGCTATGGAGAGGGCTATGCTCGGCGTTTCTCTAAGGGATCGCATCAGAAACGAGGTGATCCGACAAAGAACCAGGGTCATCGACATAGCCCACAGAATTAGCAAGCTGAAATGGCAGTGAGCTGGCCACATTTGCCGAAGAACCGATAACGTACCAAGATGTACATGGCGGATGTGTGCATATAGTCTATCTGCAGATGATCCAATACATTTTCCAATCCAACTGGAAATTTTGTGATGCAATATATCATAAATATATATTTATTATTCATAAATACAAACTTATAACATACATATTAATAGTATTGTATAATAGAATCAAATTGATGAGTTGGATGAAGAGAGCTCGTACCTTGAATGAATTGACTGGATGAGATTCTGATCTCCTTGGGAAGAGCATTTCAGAGAATGACAATTTGTATTAGGAAGGAAGAATGAACGCATACAGGAGATATTTTTTTTAATAATAATAATTTATTTATTTTTCTCCTGTACACATATTAATTATGCAATACACAATTGGTTATTGGGAGACTAGTTTCCAAACTAAGTGAGAACCTGTAACATGGATAACCAGGCTTCCATTACATAGACACAACACAGAGTACAACACTGCACATTCATATAGGAGTTAGGAAACAAAAGAGGGAAAACAAAGCAAAATCAAAAAATATTTCACATCTAATTTGGTTTGGTTTTGAGTGCGCTTTTGTGTACGTGTGTATGTGTGTGTGAGTATGTGTTTATGTATGCATGAGCGCGCACGAGTGTGTACATTGTGGCGACTTCCACATACAGCGGCAGCATAAACATATGTTAACGCCCTCTACCGAAGATACACTGAACTACGGAGTAACGTAGTGCACGAAGAAGCTACTAATCCTGCATCGCGGTATAGAAGTTCTCGCGCCGATTAACATATATACAACTTCTCAACATCAACCGTTGGGCTTGGCCCGCCAGGCATGATCACCTCGCCTGGTCGGAGGATCCTCCCTTTGTGTTGAAGTGACATGACACCCGTTACTCCACATACATCATATGTGTCATATCTAGGCTATTATTTTTGTATAACTAACAGTTTTTCCATTTAAGACTATATAAGTACGAAGGTATATCAGCGTCTACTGACGAGAGTACAGGTCCTGCTTAGTTTGAGATCAGAACGCTATACATAACACGTGTCAATGTTTATATTATCAATTGGTGTACTTCGAACCAGACACATGACAGACATCGCGCCATATTGAGCTCTAATCTGATAAAGATTAGTTATTTATACATAACGAAATAATGATAAAACTTGAGTAATGCCGTGGCTATTTTCTATCTAACTTCCTAGGCTATATTGTTTCCAAGATTATTTGGGGTCGGCTACTAGATCAACCGGTTTTGCCTTGATATCAGTTTTTCCACGGAGCGACTGACATCGGACATCCGAAACCCTGAGGGTTTGAAATAGATATTATGATAAATACATCATGCAATTAATATGTCGTCGGTGTAATCTAATTTATTAACTCTGGTTTACTAGTTAGGATCGCTAACCAGAGAAGAGGCCAGTGAATGCAGCACTACTATGTACTTGTCATGCGATAATTTAATTATATATCGCTGTTTATTAATAACTTGTTAGCAATACTACCGGCCGATAGCATCCTGTCATTTCTTTGTTGTTTACATATTAATATTTGGATAGTTATATGGCGTTTTAGTATAGATAGGAGAATCACTGCACGTCTGCCCTGTTCTGTTTTATTTTATTTATGTATGTTTGTAAAATCCTCCGCGACACAGGATGTATATTCCTAATGTGGGAGTTGTCTTAATAAATAATAAAATAAATATTAATTGATGCTCTCGAACACTTTTACCAGACTGCGAAAGGAGGAAGGTTATGTTTTTCGAGTGTATGTATGTATATTTCTTTGTCAGCTTGTCGTATTTTTGTGTGAATGGTGTCGATAGATTCATCTTAGTCGTGAGAGTGACACTGGGTACATTAAAATTTAAAAAAATACAAAATTAAGGATCTTGGAGCCAAAACGTAATCTCAAAAATAGATGTTTTCAAAATACATCGAATTTGGTATCAAAATAAAGAATTTTTAATGGTGTTTACGATATAGATTTTATACAACTTATATATGTTATATTTTATATGATAACGACGCTGTCGGGTTTCATTTTTATGATTCATTACTTGTTGTTTTCTTCATGATTTGAAAGGATGAACTCATTGCAGTACAGAGAATTTAAACCGTCCTAAGAATTTAGATCTAAAATCAAATTCCAGAAAATCGTACTAGTACGAGATAATGAATCAAAATCTAATAATCGTTGACATATTCTTCTAAAATGGCGTCATAATGATATTAAAACCTAAACAATAATAAGTTATCTTGAAAAATAATTGCACGTAACACTTTCTTTATATCACTTTGATTTAACAAAATAATTAATCGTCAACAGGTTGCAATACTTATTTTACTTGAGCCCGCCAAAGTGACTATACTCTGTCTGGTGATAGCATGTTCAGTACTTTTTTTATAAATAACTCGCCAAAGTGACTCTAGTCAGCCTGATGGTCAGCTCAAGCAGAATCCAATGTGGGGGCCACAATACTCACTCCGAAAGCAGACAGTTCAGTATGGCGTCTCACACTATAGCGGCTTAGTGAGATGCTTTTTCACGCCCCACTTAAAGGACCCGGGATCATAGTGGGAGGGAAACACATGTGCTGGTAGTGAGTTCCAGGTTTGAATAGCTCAGCACAGGAAGGAAGACCCAAACCGTTTGGTTCGAGTACGTCTTTCTACGATTCTTAAGCGGTGACTTCCAAGGCTAGCACGTGTTGTTCAGTAGAGAAGGGATATTGAAGAATAGTTAGTCGACATACTCATTACCAACGCCGACAATACCAATTGAGGTCCTCTGTATTATTGGGCTGGTCTCCAATCACCAACGAAACACGACGCCATGGCTGTCAATTTAGACTGGTCTTCTGTGAGAGGGTGGTACCGCCCTGGTGGAGACGACCTCTTCTACAGAATTCACTGCTGGATATAGGCCCGCTATATTACGCTGGCCAGACGCTTGTTTCAAGTTTTCGTTCTCTTTGCAATGCTGTTGAGTCGGCTCTTCTGACACATACCGGAAACCAGGGTTTCAAAAGAAAAAAGAAAATGTGATGTAAAAAGGGCGGCCTTATCGCTTGTAGCAATTTCTTCCAGGCAACCTTTGAATGTACTGGTTTCATTCTAAGCTGGTGCAGGGTATTTAAGTACGAAAACAAAATGTTTTTACGTGTATGACAAAAATGTTACAAATTCAATAACTAATGATTTAAATAAATACTATACATACATACTCATATCAATATACATAATATATATAAATTTTAACCTACTTACATACATATATACGTTAGTTTCTAATTAAGAGACAGATAATACTCACATAACATAGTTTGGAAACTTTGAAACATAGGGATGTTGACATTTTGTAGTCTTAATCTGTCACTACTCAAATATAAGAACCAACGTTTAAATGATCCGAAAAGAAAACTAAAGAGATCGGTTTTTCTTTTTGCGAAAGACGGTCCCCATTTCATGTCATCCACATTTTTGATGTTTTTTTATCATTAATTCCATCATGACGAAGACTTGAAGACTCGAAGACTTAGAATTGAAGAATTGAAATACTTGAGATTGGCAGAAATAGCTGATCCGGCTGATTACCATATAATCAGAAGAAGAAGAAGAAGAAAAAATTTAATAGATTATACTTGAATACCTTTTTCATTAAGAGTCATTCTTACATGTTCATAAATTGTGCATCATGAAATTTGTTACTTATAATATTTTTACTAATGTCATAAGGTTCGGTAGCACTTGAACTATTCCCATAACTCTTTAGAATCTTTCTTCCATTTTTCGCTTAAATGGTAGCTATATATTTTTGTAAATCACATCATTTTGATCCTATACCTAAATCATTTTGCAGCACAATTATCTCACGATCTTCTCACGTAATTGATCCGACATATTGACTTGTATGGGTGTCAAGCTCAAAGTTCATCAGTGCTCAGAGATAGAGACGCATTAGTATTTTATTTTATTAATTAATTGATAAGCTTTCATTATTAGATAAGGAATATTGCATTGCCGCATTTCCAGACAAAATACTGGAGATTTTTAAACAAAATGTACTTTAGAATTATCTCTGTGTTTAAATGTCAAGATCATTTACATCAGCAGCCGTAAAATGTTGAGAAAAAATGCAATTGAATTGAGAATCTTAAGAATTATATTGAGGTTGGTTGTTATTGATTTTATAAATGGACTCGTGTGGTCAAGTAGACACACAAAAAGCTATATAAAAGAATTGATGAGCTCTAGTTTGCTCTAGAGCAGTGTGCAGTTTGCTTATTGCTACAATTAAATCACCTCATTTTGCCAATTGCAATGTGCCTGAATATCTTGTCACAAACGGCATTGGGGAAAAGAGGATATGTAAGAAACGAATTAGGCTTTCCTTGAGACTATTTTGTAAGTGTTCCACTGCATTGTGTGATCCATAAAGCCTTTTATGTTTAAATTACTGATTCAATTATAACTATAATTTAAACACTGCACGAATTTAAATACTGTGGTTTAGTCGGTCACCTCCGCACTTTCTTCTATGCTGAGTGTTGTGAGTTCAATTTCCAACATGTTAAAACACTGCGTGAACAACTAATTTATTATTGTATGAGACTGTGTGTTCTTTGTGTGTTTGTGAAGCCTCCAGCGATACAAAAATAGTCCTCGTGTGTGTACTGTTTTTTTCTTATGCATGAGCCTGCCAAAGTTACTCTACTCAGCCTGATGGAAAGCATGAACAGAAGCCAAGATTGGTGGGCACGAAATTCATTTCTCGTGTAGACAATACAATAATGCAGCATAGTGAGTCTCCATGCTGCATTGTTGCAATGTCTGCGTCATTAGTGAACCACAGTATGGCGTTATGTTAAGATATTTCTCCATTATTGAACCACCGGTTTCACACACAGCAACGAAAAACGATAGTACAAATGCTGTCATTTTTAGTACGTGTACGTTCGGAAGCCAACTCGTGCTGAAATCAGCATTGCTAGACTAAATTGGAAAAAATATATTAAATATCGTTTCTGTATGTACCTACTTATATTAGATAGAAATATTTTCTAAAAAGTTCGTTTACTGTTTACAGGTATCTAGTCCATTCGCGAGGTCCATTAATCAGCAAGTTTGCCGTCGTCGACGCTCCACACCCAAACCTGTACTGGCATTACCCACCGGCTGCATTTTGTCATAAAGCTCTACACTTTATTCAGGTATGTTCACAAACAATGACTGGAGACCGGAGGCCCAATGATTCTGTTTATACTTTCCATCAGGTAGAGTAGAGTCAATTTGGCAGGCTCATACATAAAAAAAATAGTTTAAGCCGAACTTCCGAGAGCCGTGGCCGTGCCGAGAGCCACGCATCGACATGCATAGGCCGGCCCGACCGAAGTGATATCACGGCCTCACAGAAAACCGGGGTGAAACAGCGTCTACACCGTGTTTCACCGAGTGAGTTAGGATACCGAAGGTCCATAAACTTAACTCCTTCCCTCATCCCTCTCCCCATCCCCCAAAGGCCGGTAACACATTTGTGACGCCTCTGGTGTTGCGAGTGTCCATGGGCGGCGATAATCGCTTACAATCAGGCGATACGTCTGCTCGTTTGCCCACTATTCCATAAAAAAATCGGTCACCTGTATGATTTTGGGTGTTTTCTATGTATTATATGTATGTATTTACGAAATAAATATATATTTATATCTTTTCTCTTGTACCCTATTTATATCTTTTGGTAGACCAATATAATGCATCGAACTCAATCAAAGATCTAAGAAACACGTAAATCAAAAAATATCTAACAAATTGTTAATATTGAGTAAAAATTTAGTTTTTTTTTTTTATTTTATGTCTATTGCAGTGGCCGTATTTCCCTGAGCGATGGCTGGCTGAAGGAGAGCTGAAAGACATTTCAGGGAAATGGGCGAGTTCCCGCGCGTGTGATTGGACTGGAGCACTTAATTATGTAAGAGGTGGGTAAATTATTATCAGTTTGTTGACGGATTAAGTATATAGAATGTCACCATCCCTATTCATCTTATAAGCAGCAACTGAGGAAACAATCCAATCAGAACATCATTGTTGCTCAGAGAAGGAAAACATAAAAGAAACCTTATATCCAATCCATTGGTCAACGTAGCGCAGTAGGCCAAAACCTTGGAAGAGCCACGCTTCGGCATGAATGGGCCGGCTTGAGCGGAGTGATATGCGCTTGCGCTGTGTTTCAACGAGTGAGTGAGGATACCGGAGGCCCATAGCCAACCACCCACCAATACATCTCCCAAAGACCGGTAACGCACTTGTGACGCCTCTGGTGTTGCAGATGTCCATGAGCGGCGGTAATCGTTTACCATTAGGCGATACGTGTGTTCGTTTGCCCGCGATTTCATAAAAAAAAAACCTCGTTGCGATAAAGAGGCTTATGTTCAGTAGTGAACTATTACGAGCTATTGATGATCCAGCAGATATTTCCTTTGACGGTGTATATTCAAATGAGAGGAAATCCTCGAATTCTACTTGTAAGCGGGTCAATAGTCTTACAAGTGACTAAGTTCTGAACGCTTTAGCTGTCAACGTCAAACTTCTGTCGACAAACAAACGACACCCCTCTAGAGCCATAAGTACATTGCCGATCTTATTGCCACCCCTTTTCAGATAAAGGGAGATTGAAGGAAAAGGATTATGCATTCACTATATTAGCCTTCAGTGATAGGCCTTCAAAGAAATTGAAGAAGGTCTTAAGAAATTTATGTCATCGATCAACAACCCACTGCTGGGCTCGGGTCTCTTCTCAGGAGAGGGTTAAGGCCACACGTCCCTACGCTGGCCAAGTGCAGGTTTGGGACTGGCAAGACAACGTTGTGGCTACGTAATCTTGCCGTTGGATATTTTCAAGCCGCCCAAAGGCCTCCAACTGAGTTTCACAACTGTTATCCTAAGAAAACAACCGGGACCGACTGCTTAACGTGACCTCCGAATCACGGAGAAGCTCATGGTATCGTACCACCAGCGGTCACCCATTCAGGTGATTGTTTCTAATCACCGAGTGCAACTGCGCTATATAAGCGCGATATTTCTGTAAATCTGTAATATTGAACGCAATAACTTATTATCGAAAACATTTATTTTTTCAGGAGCTGCATGGTGGCAAGTCAAACCAGGTCTTCGAACGTCTCCGCCAGCTTTACTCGTTGGTAACAAAGAGAGTGCAGAGCAACTAGTGTCCAGTGCCCAACACTGTACCAGTTCGACACTGAAACTTGTGAAAGAACCAAAACCTAGCAGTAAGGAGCTGTCTGCTATTTTGCTAGACTTTCTTATAGGTAAGTTTTTTATAAGCTTGAAAAGCTTGTACAGGAACCTTTCTGTTCGACCGGTTATTTAGGGATCGTGCCCTTGTAAAAATTTACATACCCATTCTGATATTACCTCCACCTTATTATTAGAAAGTTTTCGTATTCGATGAAGATTGATAAATGACGATTCGATAAAGTATGCGAAGTGATACCACCCCTATCTATCCCGTGGGTGCTGCCTATGCCATTCCGATTGGCCAGCGTATTATATCGCGCAGAAATCCTTGCCTAAAGAGAGGCCTTTGTTTTATTTTTTTATTGAATAGTGGGCAAACGAGCAGACGTATCGCCTGATGGCAAGATGGGGAGGGGGATGGGGGAGGGGTTGGGATCTGTACTCAGTCACTCGGTGAAACACAACCAAGCGCTGTTTCACACTGGTTTTCTTTGAGGCGGTGGTATTACTCCGGCTGAGCCGGCCCATTCATGCAGAACGAACCATGGCTCTCCCACGTTAAGCTGACTATGTATTTCTACTTATATCTTTCAGTGAAAGAAAAAGTGTCAGAAGTGCAGCGAGGGCTGGTGGAGCGTGTGTTAGGTGCGGTCACCGCGCGATTCGTACTGCCTCCCACACAGGCCTGAGGACCAGACCAAGTACGAATTTATTTCACACTACCTGAACCCCGTGGTGTTAAAGTAGCCTATGTACAACTAATCCTAATATACAACTATCTGGCAGTGAAAGTCCTGTAAAAACCCTCTAGCAGTTCCAGAGATTACCCGGAAAAATCAGACATACAAAATTGAGTTGATTTGATTGATTTTTGTTGTAATTATATACTTTCATATGTGCAAAGCTGTTAATTTGAAATTACAAACAGACACAATTTTATTTATTTGTATAGATTAACTTGACCGGTGACCGTGTTCGGCGTAGTGATTTGCCTAATCCGAAATCACTGAACGCGGTTAAAGTGACGGACGAATACCTTACTGTGAAATACAGGGTTCTGGTCAAAACGTCAGCGTCCATCGCTTCGTTCTACATATTAACGAAGACTAGTTTTATAATTTAATAAATTTATAATAATGGACGATGAAAATATCATAGGGTTTTTGATGTGTAACAACATTCCTGTTCCTTTCCTGTAATCCGTGGCATTGATTTTGTGAAAAGGGACGGAAATGGGTTTTTTTATTGTTTGCGAAATACACCAATTAACTTCGTGGTTTTAAAAATATCTCGACTTTGTGATACCAATGTAAAAATATGTTTTGAAAATATATGAACATTTACTAAAATTGTATTCATGTTGAAATGCTAATGTGCTACTTAGAGATAAATTGTACTTTAGAAATTAAGGACAGGTCTCGAACTGAAGACTGTAAGCTTAGTAAGAGAAAAGGTGCTGTTAATAGGTGTAACAAATCTAAGTTGTGTTCATTTTACTTATACAATGTATTTGAATAAACTTCGTTCAAGTGTTCGTATCATATAATAATTATTTTCACGGGAATTAACGCGATTGCTTATCTATAGGTATTCCATACCTCTGATTTGTTGGTTCGATTCCGACACACCGCCCCGCCGCAAACCCCGGTGGGGTGAAGGCCCATGGGGGTAACCACAAGTTAAAAAAAAAAAAAAAGCCTGTCGGACTCGAGCGGGCTAAAGCCGCACACCGTCTCGGGTACTTTAAGCGGGGGAACCAGGTGCACCTTCGAAAGGAGAACCCTGGATCCCCGACGTGTCTCGGACCACCTAAGGTTTTGTAGGTAGCCCCCTCATATTATTAGTCGTTACCCGTAAAGTAATTTTATTCAATGTATTTAATGTTTATTTATTTTTGCGTCTACTTGGATATTGCACGCAGAATCTGAAAAGTGACCTACCAGTGTCAGCCAGAGTCCCAAATTTATCTGAATTATCATGTAAAACTAAATATATTAAAGTATTGAGTTATTTTATAAAAAGTTTTTGAATTATTGACCAAAAATTTACATTTATTATTTTTAATTACTTAAAGAAGGCACGTTAAATTTTATTTTGATTTCATAAGATTAATATATTTTAAATAGTAAAATTAAAATGCTAGGAAATAATAATAGTTAATTGAGTGTAAGCAGCATGAGTATTGTGTTTGTGTGTGTTAAATTGTACGCTTTTGTCGGATTTATATTTTTTTACATTTTTATCTTTATTAATTAAAACAATTCAACAAAAGTTTATACGTGGTCTTTTTTTTAATCATTTAATTAATTTATTAAGTTAATATGGTTAATATCATTATACCATTGGTGTCATAATAAGCGATTAAAAGACAAAAATACGCAGAACAACCTGGACAAAATTACTGCAAAAAGGAAACAAATTGGGCAACATGTTTTAGTACTTTCTAATAGACTGAAATCCCACTTATCCCAAACTTACCTTATTTTAGGAAAGATGAAATTGTTTAGAAGCCTGAATTTTATATATATATTGTTGCGCCATAGAGTTAAATGGGTCTCGTTAAGTCTCGTATAACCTAAATGATTCGAGATTCGGAGGACAGCACCATCTAGTATCCAATAGCGCTCGACTGTTGAGATTATAATTAATAATAAATATTTCGGACATCGAACACACAACGCCATCTAGTCGCAAACTAACCAGAGCTTGTATTATGGGTACTAGATAACTGATATTACTACAAAAATACTTTTTTTTTGTAAATACATACATATTATGCATAGAAAACACCCAAACTCCGAAACAAATATTTGCAGATCATACAAACATTTGGTCCGACCCAGAATTCGAACCCGAGACCTCATGGACAGCAGTCGCGTACGCTACCACTGCGCCACCGAGGCAGTTTATGATTAGTAATTCCGATATTTTCAACGCTAGATGATTGATTCTGGGAGATTCTATTGTTCCAGAATGGTTTATCGAATACTTGACATTATTCTAGATATTTCGATAGCCCTATAAAAGCTTAGCGTGTTAGCCGTACGGGCACGTATTGTTTTACGATCAAATCAACAACCCATAATGTCCCACAGGTGGGCTCGGGTCTCCTCTCAGGAGAGGGTTAAGGCCATACGTCCCCACGCTGGCCAAGTGCGGATTGGGGACTGGCAAGACAACGTTGTGGCTACGTAATCTTACCGTTGGATGTTTTTAAGCCGCCCGAAGGCCTCCAACTAAGCTTCACGACTGTTATCCTATGATAACAACCGGAACCGACTGCTTAACGTGAACCTCCGAATTACGGAGACGCTCATGGTAACATGCCACCAGCGGTCACCCATCCAGGTACTGACCGCGCCGTCGTTGCTTACCCTCGCTGATTGTTTCTAATCACAGAGTGCAACTGGGCTATGAGCGCCTACTTGTGACTTGTTTTACGATACAGTGGATTAACATCGAAGCGATTTTCTAGTACGACTAATAAGTGGTTTCATCATCATCATCAGCCTATCGCAGTCCACTGCTGGACATAGGCCTCTCCAATTTCACGCCACTTAGTTCGATCTATGGCTTCTTGCATCCAGCTCCTGCCAGCCGTCCCGCGCAAATCATCGCTCCACCTGGCCTGTGGACGTCCTACACTACGTTTGCCGAGACGCGGTCTCCACTCAAGAACTCGTTTACTCCAACGGTTATCGGTTCTTCGGCAAATGTGGCCAGCCCACTGCCACTTCAGCTTGCTAATCCTGTGGGCTACGTCGATGACCCTGGTTCTTTGTCGGATCACCTCGTTTCTAATGCGATCCCTAAGGGATCGCATAAGTGATTTAGTGAATGATTGTTATAAAAGTGTTATCATTAATTAATATTGTGTTACTTTTGGTAATCAACCGACTACTTTTATTTAATTTATACTCGACTCGTAACAATATCATTGAGTATAATTTTTTTAAATATTTTCCAATGAGCCAAACAAATCTGACGGACCTAAGCGTCCCAGACTCGTTTAAAGTTAATGGGAACTAACACCTCTGTTATATTTACGACAGACATACTCATGTATAAAGATTACTATATAAGTTAGCGTAGGCGTTAATACTTCTCATCAATATAAACCTTAAAACCATTTCCCAACAAATCAGACAAATCTGACGGGCCAAATGTCCTCCCAGACTCGTTAAAAGGTCCATTGTGCTGACCGTGATCTTGAACTATAAGGAGAAAAGCCTCTTTTGTTAGCAGAGGCTAATGTCCATCAATGCAACTATAAATTTGGGCGAATGAAAAATAAAAAACGAACAAATGCAAACGCCTCTTTAATACGCAATATGCTTCACAAAAGCTAACCATCCATAAATTTCCGCTATCAATATATAATATTCACAAATCTCATATAATATATAGTCATCTACAACTAATCGGGCGCATTCAACTGCGCCACAATAAAGGAAGATTTATATCACATTAGCTGTATAGAGAATTAAACTACATTATTATCTAGAATACATTAGTTTTAACAAATAAGATATGCGTGGGTACAGGTGCAATCTGAAAGAAAAACAGACATAAGGGCACGACTCCCTTTCCTTAAATCGTACACAAAAATGCAATCAAAAATGTTAGCGGCCTGATACTCAAAACTATATACGGCTTTTCAAGATTGCTGGGTTAATCTCATGTCCGTCTGAAAGTATTAATTTCGTCTATAAATGCAACCCCTATTATCAACATAATTCTCATAAATAATTTACTTTAAAATATTAATATTTAAAATTGATTTTCTTATTCCATACAAAATTTTCCGAAAATCATGATTCGTTTCTTTATCTGCTTTTAATGCTGGCTATAAATTGTGCAGAATTATGAACTGGAAAAATAGATTTTAACCGTAAAGCTCGTTTGTTAGTAAAATATATTTATTAATACACATTTATACATCAAAAAAACTACTATTGTCCTTCAAATATAGCTTAGCTTTATCTCTGTGACAAATATAAATATTTCGGACATCTAACACAAGTCCCAAGTTAAGCAGAGCTTGTGTTATGGGATCTTAACAACTGATATAAATACATATATATTTTTTATTGTAAATATACACATATTATACATGGAAAACACCCAAACTCCAAAACAAATATTTGAAGAACGTCAAACATTTGGTCCGACCCGCGAATCGAACCCGAGACCTCAAGCACAGCATACGCTACCACTACGCCACGGAGGCAGTCAATTGTCACTAGTATCATTTCAGTACTTACGAGGAACATTCTAAGTGGGATTTTTTTAATCTATAAAGTATTGCAATTTATTTGTGACAATAAAACAGGTATGTTAAAAATGAAAATATGAGTGATACAAAATAAAATCACAAGTTTAAACTTACTTCGTCGGTTTTGCAACCATGTCTCAGAGTATAAGCTATATTTTAAAAATTATAAACATACATCAACCTAACATATAAAATAAACCTATGTACAATAACTAATTCTACATCACCAGTCCCAACGCAACCTTACTTGTAGCCACTACAGAAAAGCCAAAACATACTTAGGCCAGACATCGAATAGGCATAGATCATTTCAAAGCTGAACTTATCACTTATAATTTAATCATTCTTGTACAAAAATGGGATGGTTTGATACAGAGATGAGAAATCAGCTTCTCATTATGACAGATGTTACTTTGTACTTGAACTTAATACAGGTATGAAAAAGATGTGGTCAAGTTTTAGAATCGTATTTGTAACTATAATTTATTTAGTTTTGATTGTTCTATTCGCAAAATGAAAAAGAAAATGATCATAATTTTTTCGGCAGACATTTATCGAACAATCTGAGCACTGCATCAATTACCATTATTAAATACTCTACCTTTTTTTAATCATGTCGCTACTGTTTCAATTCAATTTATGAATATTAAAACCAAAATTTAGAGTTAACAAATATTCAGCGTTATTTAAAATACGACCACATTTTTCTGTACACTGTATCATATTAGAAATAAAGAAAAATGGCCTTAAAATTGGGATTTTTGTTAATAAAATGCATTAACTCTTCAACTATTTGAGAAAAGGGGATTTTTGCCCTTTACATAACACGGAATCTGTCCATTAATCAAGAGATAGCTGATACCATTACATCCCTTTTAAAATTACTTATGTATGTCGAAGTATATTATGTCGTCATGTATTAGCACGTCAATGTATATGAATCAGTTCCAGTTGATTAATTTCAATTCATTTCATACACTTTATACACATTAGAAATAGTATTTCGTTACGTTACAGTTTATTTATCATTATTTTGGCACATAATCTGATATTTCAGGTTAGATTCAAATCACAAAATAGATTATTGAGTATATCGACTGCCTCTATTTTTGATTAAAAAAACAAAAACTTCAGTCCTATTAGGATATCATTTTTACTGTAGTAATAAGAAATCCGGACGGCTAATTTTTTATAATAATTATTTTCACTGGAATTAACGCGATCATAAATACATTCATACACACGTTTAATTAAGTGATCGCGTCAATTCCAGTGAAAATAATTATTATGTCATGAAACGCGAAAGGCTTTTCTAGCAAACCAAAAATTCTTAGTAAGATGATAAGTCTTCGTCTTCTCACATCCTATTTCGTGTATTTTCATAATAATCTGTCGGTATTAAAAAAAGTCTCAAAACTTTGTAAAAGTTAATAATAAAAAAATCTTTGTAAAAGATAAGAAAAATCCTAATATCTTTTGTGGTTTCTAGACTAATAAGAAACACTTAGGGTACATAACCCATACTAAATATCCGAGTCAGGAAAGGGAGGTCTTCAGATACTACTGTGGGTCAAAGGGGTGGGTGATCTGGGAGGGGTCCGGGCGTCTTAATAGCAGCAGTTAAGGCGCAGAGTGGCACACCGCGTGGTTTTTGTCGGTTCGATTCCGACACACTGCAAACCCCGGAGGGTGCACGTTAAAAAAAGGGGGATGGGTGATGGCTTGGGATTTCATATCATGTTTGATATCATACATGGCAAGCACTTTATAGACAAATATGAACCATTTTTTAATTTCTTACTACTTAATTCGACGAAACATACTACGAGGACAGATTGTAAAAAAAATAGGTCACGTAGTATGGGTATGTTCCCTTAAGTCTCTCAAAGACGACAACTTTTCTAATTATGAGGACTTAAGTCTACCCTGGGCAAAATGAACAACAAAAATAGAGGCAGTGTTATTGTATTATTTGCAGTCTATTAGTCAAAAATCTATTTTAGTCAGTTTCAAACGAATGTAGAAATAATAAAATTATACAACTATTAAACAGAAGCAGTATCTTAACAAAATATTGTTAATTTAACGTATTTTAGCAAATAGCCTTTACACAACACATAAGCTTTACTTTACTATTCAGACTGTTTCAAAACTTAATAATAAATAGCTATACAAGTAAAATATACAACTTATATCCTAAGAAAGAAAATCTACAGACAGCTCAGTGGAAATTATTATAACAAGTAATCAGTTTTATAGTGGGTATCTCATTGTGTTTGAAACACCGAAGAGGTTATTTCTAAATTCACATCGATTACTAGTGTCAGAGGCGAAAATAATAATATTTAATAATATATATACGTCACGTACAATAATGTTAGAATTGGACTCCACGAGGTTTTTTGGTAACGCCTAATTTCGGGTATCTAATTGTAGCTAAATAGACAGTTGTGCAGTTGAATTATGCGACAATCTGGTTTTTCTTGTTTTTTTTTTTAAAAAAGGTTACCTCGTGGTATGTGGTTACCGCTACCCAAGGACGACTACATTTCAAGGAACAAGATAACAACCCCAGATTTTAAAAAAAAACAACAACCCATAATGTCCCACTGCTGGGCTCGGGTCTCCTCTCAGGAGAGGGTTAAGGCCATACGTCCCCACGCTGGCCAAGTGCGGGTTGGGGACTGGCAAGAATACGTTGTGGCTACGTAAATCTTGCCGTTGGATGTTTTTAAGCCGCCCGAAGGCCTCCAACTAAGCTTCACGACTGTTATCGTATGATAACAACCGGGACCGGCTGCTGAACGTGACCTCCGAATCACGAGATTTAATTAGGCTTATTAAATATATTTTTCTGTGAATACAGTGTTAAGGTTTTGTTAATACCATCAGTATTTCTGACAAGCCAAAAGAACAAATTAAGATGTATATTTAAAATATGTGTGGAGTCCAACCGGCCAATGGCACTAACAGAACATGTTAATCACAATAATTTATGAAAGTCAGTCATTTAGAGTTGTTCTAGGGCAATACTACACTCATAATAATTTCTATATTCAATAATAAACATTGGTTTTTTAACTCGTCGACTAATGAACATATTCTTTTAACTTATTTTAATATTTTTAATTTTTTGTAAATTTACAAGAAATTAAAATAGATTCCTAAGTATAAAGACTTAGGTCAGCCGCCAACAGTACCCAAAATCACATAGAAACAGCTAATTATTATAAATTGAACACATTTCACAATTATCGTGAAGAGAAATTCTATTTTTAAGAGAAAATATTATAGATATGAACAATATTTCTTAGACTCGCAAGCTTTTCAACAATACCAACAGAACAACACTAAATTACTAAAAAACACTATAGGGAAGAAATTTATCTAAACAGTACCGTGCGTATACCGCCATTTTATGTGTCCATCACTACACTATAGTTTCGCCTTTAAGAATCCACGTCAGGCACGGTTTCACTCACACAACTGTCACTGTCAGGCTTCAAAGTTACGTCACTGTTCAACGTCACATCTAGCCCCGTCTCTTTCCTCGGCGTCTTCTCTCTGTCACTCTCCCTTCTCGTTATCTGAGTATACAACTCGTCTATCTCACTCGCGAACGAGACAGGACTACTGTCTCTATTCACTTCTGGACAACTTAACGCTGGTGTTGGAACATATTTTCCTAATTTTGGATTGCTCTTTATTGTTTTCCGCCATCCAGGATCATAATTGACGTACTGACTCTCTATGGTTGACACATCCTCGTTACTGAAGCTTATTTCGTTCGGACACATGGATGACGGCGAGGGAGCGTACAGCCCGTGACTCCGAATGCTGACTTCAGACATTTGATAATTTGGACAGTAAATATCGCTTTCGTTTTCAAATCCTTGTTCGCTAGCATTCATACTGCACGTCTCAAAATCGTAGGTCGTTTTTGCCATAAAGAAAGTATCTTTATCATCGTCCATTTTTTCTTTGCAGTCGTCTTTATCTTGGTTTTGGAGTAAATTATCCATTTCTTCGGAAGCCTCTATGTGCTGTGGACTACTAGATCTGTTGATTTCCTCACTATTCATCGTACATTCTTCAGAAATATCTTGGAGTGACTTGTCAACCGCATTCTCTTTTTCTTTATTTGGTTGCATATAGTCTATGTATTGGCCGAAGCTTTCCGTATCTGTGATTTCGTTTGTGGAACATAAGGCACTCTGTGTCTCTTGAAAGGAAGTCATTTCAGAATGCGTATTTAGAGTTTGATCAGAACACGTGTTGGGCATAGCGATTTCCGATGCTGAGCTGTATTCTAAGCTACATTGCTGAGATATGGTTCTCATCTCAGGCTGTTCGCTCGCATGGCTTTGGAGACATTCCTCGGAAACACTAGAACGTTGCCTGTTGAAGTTTTTCGGCGCATTAGCTTTTATAACTTGGTGTTGAGGCACTAGAGTCTCTGGGACGTTCGTGTAAATATTCATAACTTGCGTCCTACTAGACTTTGGAACTTCACTCTTGTTCCAGGTTTTACGATCTGTGGAGTAGTTTTTGTAATTATCTTTTGTGTCGTCTTCTAATAGATTAGGATTTAAAGCGTTCCTTGTTTCTTTTATACCGCTGTTGGATCTTTCAACATGTATATTTGTATTATTTACTTTTGATCCAGAATTGATTATATTGGCAACACCGTTATACGCCTCTTTCGTCGGCAACGGAAGTGAGAAATGAGAATCATTATCGCAGTCCCTTCTTGTTGGCAGTTCTAAACAATTTCTCTTCATATTCTGTCTCTGTTTCTTGAAAAACTTTTTGGCTACATTCATCTGATTTGGGTTATAGAATACCTCTGGTCCGATGGTTCCAGTATCAGGGTATGTCATCATGGAATTATTTGATCTGTATTGCTGTCTATGAAGTACAACTAAATTAATGTTTGGAGTCTTTCCATTAGTGTTTTTTAGGCTATCTTTTTGCAAAGTTTGACCGTTTAGTTCAGCTGCTGCTTTATAAGTACCGCTGTTAGTTTTGGAATTCGTCCTGTTTGAACTTCGGCTGCCAGACATTGATCTATTATCGTTAGGTAACGAAGGTATAGTGGGTGGAGCAGTCTGATTAGTCGGCAGATTCTGCTGGTTGGTATCAAATACGCTTCGATTCCGACAGCATTGTTTACTTTTCTGTAAGTAACAGTGCATCATCGACCACTGAGCTCTGACATCAGATCTTGCTATGCCGTAAAAGAATAGAATAAAGGTGCCTAATACTGTTGCGCTTACAGCGTATATAATACTGCAAATATCTTCCTGATACGGCAAATATGCGGGTAGCGGTCTGTATACCGCAATAGCTCCGCAAGACCACACGCCCATGAATACACTCAAAACAATAACTTGCGCTCTCAATTGTATAATCGGAGAGTGTTCAACATCCTCCACTTCAGAATCTAAAGTCGACTTCACACTGCGTCTCTCCGCCCTATCGTTACTTTGTGGCTCCCACATTTCCAGATCAACATTCTCAGTCGCTTGGGTACCTTCAGACAGTTGAACATTCATACTTCTTATCGTACAACGTATCAACAAAAATAATATTAATAAAAACATCAGTAAAATTCCACCAGGGACGAACAAAGCACTCAAAGCTGGAGCTGTACTAAGGAAACACTGCGAATAGCCGGCATAGTCTTTTAAATTTACAGCACCAGATATTCCACAAACGATTAGAGCTATGCCCCATCCGACTAAATACAAACCCAGTATAGGTTTCTGCACTGGCACATCTGATGGTATTTCTTCTTCTGGAGTCCTGACGGGGTTGTGTGTCTTCGTGGCCCACTTGTACATATTACTTGCCGATACACACATCCACAGCAGACAAGACAAGGACAAATAATGTATCAGCAATCCCAAAATTTGACACAATTTCACATCTTCAGTTTGATAAATCCCCAAAGTATACATAAAACACAGTAATCCAATCGCTATCCAAGTATTTATCAATGCATGTTTAGTTTTCTTAGCCATTTGGATGGCTGGATAACACATGATATAGGTCAGGGTGGCGCAGCTGACGCAACCGATGAGAATCAAACTGCCTACATAGACGGCCGGATGGGATACTTTGAACCTCGCTCCATCGGTCCTTGCACCGTATATGCCAGTTTCGACGTTCTGAAGAAGCCCCACATAGGCCAATCTTGAGCAGCTCATGATAATCATTTCTGATATCACGTGCGATATTTTGCAATCTGTGAATTAAATTATGAAAAATTAGGATAGATTGAGACATCACACAATGTGGTAGTTGACTATTAAGATAAATCACATATAACATAACATAATATTGAATCTTTCTATCAACATTCAATCTGAACGTTGTGTTTAGAATTCTTGTTAAATTTTACTTCTAAATTTGACAGTCCCAGAGCCCTCCACGCCCCCCATGTACAACACGTACCTGAGGAGTTGTCCAGCCAGCGGCGCGTGCGCGGGTCCCGGAGCCCTCCACGCCCCCCATGTACAACACGTACCTGAGGAGTTGTCCAGCCAGCGGCGCGTGCGCGGGTCCCGGAGCCCTCCACGCCCCCCATGTACAACACGTACCTGAGGAGTTGTCCAGCCAGCGGCGCGTGCGCGGGTCCCGGAGCCCTCCACGCCCCCCATGTACAACACGTACCTGAGGAGTTGTCCAGCCAGCGGCGCGTGCGCGGGTCCCAGAGCGCGGCGCGGCCCTCCACGCCCCCCATGTACAACACGTACCTGAGGAGTTGTCCAGCCAGCGGCGCGTGCGCGGGTCCCAGAGCGCGGCGCGGCCCTCCACGCCCCCCATGTACAACACGTACCTGAGGAGTTGTCCAGCCAGCGGCGCGTGCGCGGGTCCCAGAGCGCGGCGCGGCCCTCCACGCCCCCCATGTACAACACGTACCTGAGGAGTTGTCCAGCCAGCGGCGCGTGCGCGGGTCCCAGAGCGCGGCGCGGCCCTCCACGCCCCCCATGTACAACACGTACCTGAGGAGTTGTCCAGCCAGCGGCGCGTGCGCGGGTCCCAGAGCGCGGCGCGGCCCTCCACGCCCCCCATGTACAACACGTACCTGAGGAGTTGTCCAGCCAGCGGCGCGTGCGCGGGTCCCAGAGCGCGGCGCGGCCCTCCACGCCCCCCATGTACAACACGTACCTGAGGAGTTGTCCAGCCAGCGGCGCGTGCGCGGGTCCCAGAGCGCGGCGCGGCCCTCCACGCCCCCCATGTACAACACGTACCTGAGGAGTTGTCCAGCCAGCGGCGCGTGCGCGGGTCCCAGAGCGCGGCGCGGCCCTCCACGCCCCCCATGTACAACACGTACCTGAGGAGTTGTCCAGCCAGCGGCGCGTGCGCGGGTCCCAGAGCGCGGCGCGGCCCTCCACGCCCCCCATGTACAACACGTACCTGAGGAGTTGTCCAGCCAGCGGCGCGTGCGCGGGTCCCAGAGCGCGGCGCGGCCCTCCACGCCCCCCATGTACAACACGTACCTGAGGAGTTGTCCAGCCAGCGGCGCGTGCGCGGGTCCCAGAGCGCGGCGCGGCCCTCCACGCCCCCCATGTACAACACGTACCTGAGGAGTTGTCCAGCCAGCGGCGCGTGCGCGGGTCCCAGAGCGCGGCGCGGCCCTCCACGCCCCCCATGTACAACACGTACCTGAGGAGTTGTCCAGCCAGCGGCGCGTGCGCGGGTCCCAGAGCGCGGCGCGGCCCTCCACGCCCCCCATGTACAACACGTACCTGAGGAGTTGTCCAGCCAGCGGCGCGTGCGCGGGTCCCAGAGCGCGGCGCGGCCCTCCACGCCCCCCATGTACAACACGTACCTGAGGAGTTGTCCAGCCAGCGGCGCGTGCGCGGGTCCCAGAGCGCGGCGCGGCCCTCCACGCCCCCCATGTACAACACGTACCTGAGGAGTTGTCCAGCCAGCGGCGCGTGCGCGGGTCCCAGAGCGCGGCGCGGCCCTCCACGCCCCCCATGTACAACACGTACCTGAGGAGTTGTCCAGCCAGCGGCGCGTGCGCGGGTCCCAGAGCGCGGCGCGGCCCTCCACGCCCCCCATGTACAACACGTACCTGAGGAGTTGTCCAGCCAGCGGCGCGTGCGCGGGTCCCAGAGCGCGGCGCGGCCCTCCACGCCCCCCATGTACAACACGTACCTGAGGAGTTGTCCAGCCAGCGGCGCGTGCGCGGGTCCCAGAGCGCGGCGCGGCCCTCCACGCCCCCCATGTACAACACGTACCTGAGGAGTTGTCCAGCCAGCGGCGCGTGCGCGGGTCCCAGAGCGCGGCGCGGCCCTCCACGCCCCCCATGTACAACACGTACCTGAGGAGTTGTCCAGCCAGCGGCGCGTGCGCGGGTCCCAGAGCGCGGCGCGGCCCTCCACGCCCCCCATGTACAACACGTACCTGAGGAGTTGTCCAGCCAGCGGCGCGTGCGCGGGTCCCAGAGCGCGGCGCGGCCCTCCACGCCCCCCATGTACAACACGTACCTGAGGAGTTGTCCAGCCAGCGGCGCGTGCGCGGGTCCCAGAGCGCGGCGCGGCCCTCCACGCCCCCCATGTACAACACGTACCTGAGGAGTTGTCCAGCCAGCGGCGCGTGCGCGGGTCCCAGAGCGCGGCGCGGCCCTCCACGCCCCCCATGTACAACACGTACCTGAGGAGTTGTCCAGCCAGCGGCGCGTGCGCGGGTCCCAGAGCGCGGCGCGGCCCTCCACGCCCCCCATGTACAACACGTACCTGAGGAGTTGTCCAGCCAGCGGCGCGTGCGCGGGTCCCAGAGCGCGGCGCGGCCCTCCACGCCCCCCATGTACAACACGTACCTGAGGAGTTGTCCAGCCAGCGGCGCGTGCGCGGGTCCCAGAGCGCGGCGCGGCCCTCCACGCCCCCCATGTACAACACGTACCTGAGGAGTTGTCCAGCCAGCGGCGCGTGCGCGGGTCCCAGAGCGCGGCGCGGCCCTCCACGCCGCCCACGGAGCGCGCCCGCACGGTCGCTATGATGGGCTCCAGCAGGGCTCCTCGCAGCGATACGTTCTCTGCAATTCACGATTTATCTTAGAAAAAGCTTGTCTATTTCAGAATCCTATACGACCTGCTAAATCATGACCACATTGTGCGTAACATGGGTAATATTAGTAAAAGAAAATAGGTGGCATAGCCTATACAAGTGACTATGAGCAATTATGTGAACTTTCCAACCAAGAACACTAACAAATCAAGTAACATTTCCGCAATAAATTCCGACTAGTACTTCCTTGGTCTATGATGGTAAAACCTCCGACAGTACTAATATATGTAATTATAGTACTATTGACCGGGTAATCCCCTGTATAGAGCTGATGTCATCACCCAAGTAGGGCAAAACTCAGTTAACGGCGAAAGCATTGCTGAGCAGTTTGCGAGCAAACTTAGGAATAAAAGAAGCGACTGAAGTTTATATGTACAGATACATTTCTTACAAATCGGGCTCTATAGCCAGAAGGCGCCGATATTTCGTTAGGCTCACTTTGAAAAAAAGTACCAAAATAAACCACAAAGGTGTCATTTTTTAAAGTACATTGATTAACATGATTAAATAAAAACTGCGAATACAGTATTGGGTCTCGGTTAACTGGTTGGTTTAAATCGGTATGTCTATATAGACTATATATGTAAGACAAGGGCTTTTGGTGTCACTAAATTTTTATCTCCGAAAAATTATAAATACTCACTCAACTGGAAACCAACGACCGGAGAAGTAATTTCCATATTCATATCTTCTCTCTTAGTACTCCTGCCGTAGTAATCTTTAGTCCTGTGTCCAGTCATCCGGTCGTTGTCTACTTCTGGCAGCAAGGGGAAGAGGGACGCGTCCTCGTATACAGATATCACCAGGTCGTGAGGGTAGCTCTGCAGTAATACTCCGGAGTCTGTAGTACTGTAGATCAAGGACTGCGGAATCTGGAATGTAGGTTTGTAGTTTTAATATATGTAATTGAATTAGAAATATACATTAGATCGATACTAAATTAGTCAAGTGTAAAAAAAAACAAAAAAAAAACGGCTAATTGCGAGTTGGACTTGCGCACCGAGGGTAGGTATATTATATGACGTAACTAAAAACTTATGCTTTTCGCAATTTTTCTTTATCTGTGCTAAAAGACATTGTTTCATACCAAATTTCAAGATTATAAGTTCACGGAAAGTACCTAGTTGGTTTCGATTCCCTTGCGAGTGTCAAATTGACACGCTACGAGTGACGAGGAGCGAGTTACCTGCACGCTGGCGTGTATGTAGGAGTCGGTGACGGTGAGCAGGGGCGCCACGGTGCGGTTGGTGGTGCTGCAGTGCAGGCGGGGGGCGGCGCCGCGGGTCGCGCTGTACCACACGCACGTGGCGCCGCTGAACCCCTCCGACACTCGGAACCGCTCCACCGCCAGCTTCGACTGGACACAGACAACACTATACTAGACCGGTGCCCACCTTAGTCGAATCGCTTACTTTTTATCATCTGTCAAAACGATAACCTGTATGAAATGTTTTTACCGTGGGAGAGCCACGCTTCGGCATGAATGGGCCGGCTCGACTGGAGTGATACCACGGCCTCACAGAAAACCGGTGTGAAACAGCGCTTACGCTGTTTCATCGAGTGAGTGAGGATACCGGAGGCCCATATCCCGATCCAACGCCCCCTATCCCCCTCACCATCCCCCTTCCCCCCAGGCCGCCATAGTGTGGGTCACCTAGCTGCATTGTTCTTTTTCGCATTGAGGATGGTGACCACCACTCTTGGATTCTGCTCATGCTTTCCATCAGGCAGGGCAGAGTCATTTTGGCAGCTTAAATATATAAAAAAAAAAAAAAAAAATGGTGACCGGCACTCTTGGATTCTGTTTATACTTTCCATCAGGCAGAGTCGAGTCATTTTGGCAGGCCCATACATAAAAAAAATAATACGATACAGTCAAATACCTTATTGACCACCTGAGGTCTTAGCTAAGGAGGTATACAATAAGGACAAGTCCCGTAGCAAAGCGTATTATCTGAACATCGTCATAATCTCAGAGAGGAGATTTTGGCTTACTTTACCACACTGGCCAGACCACTATTAGTTCTCTGTTGTCATATGTAGCTTGCTACTGTCGGGTCTTATGAGATTTAAAATCTCTTTCGGATTTAATAACACGGTTGTTTTACGCGCTCATAGCCCAGTTGCACTCGGTGATTAGAAACAATCATCGAGGGTAAGCAACGATGGCGCGGTCAGTACCTGGATGGGTGACCGCTGGTGGCATGTTACCATGAGCGTCTCCGTGATTCGGAGGTCACGTTAAGCAGTCGGTCCCGGTTGTTATCATACGATAACAGTCGTGAAGCTTAGTTGGAGGCCTTCGGGCGGCTTAAAAAACATCCAACGGCAAGATTTACGTAGCCACAACGTATTCTTGCCAGTCCCCAACCCGCACTTGGCCAGCGTGGGGACGTATGGCCTTAACCCTCTCCTGAGAGGAGACCCGAGCCCAGCAGTGGGACATTATGGGTTGTTGTTTTGTTTTACGCAAGCAAAGTGTGGAAATCAGAGATACGCCATCTGGGACCAAATGCCTCTTAATAAAATTTGATTCTTATATTCTCCTGTCTCCTAATCGCGAACCTTTTTTAAAAACAACAGAAGAACTCATACTTTCCCTTTAAACTATGTATCGGCACAAACTACAATTATCACATTTTTTCTTAAAGTATAGTTTTTGTTTTACATTATGATTCATAGTTCATTTTTGCTTTGACTGTACTATTCAATAAATAAGATTGAGGTAGGAATTGTGTATGAATATTAGTGATATTACCTTCTGTCCGTGTATGTTAGTGATATAAGCGGATATTTCTTCTGCGGCTTGCACCATGTCCGTGCAAGCGCCGTACGTGGACTCAGCACGAGATAGAATCGGCATGCTTACGTTCATTGTAGAGCTTATCACATCTAATAATGCGGGACCTGGTGAAGTTATTTATACTATTAAAGTATTCGTTTTGATTTCTTTTTAAAACTTCTGAACTAGGAATATAAAGTGTCTGCACAGATATTCATGAAACGGATACAAAGAATTCCTAGATTTAGTTAGTTATGGTGAGAAAAGACCGTCTTTCTCCGACTAAAAAGTTTTAACTCGACGAAGTCTGTCAGTTCAGGTTGCAGTAAAAACTGTGAAATCTACACAGATCAAATTACTAAAATTAATTGATTGACTTATTAATCATATCAATTAATTCTGCGAGTGACAGCTTGCCACCTGTTTTTATTTTGAACAATGTGTAGGGGCAGCAGGGATAATAGTGCAGAGTGTAGAGCAAAATTGGTCTGCCCAACGCAACGGACTTTTCCCTTTACATCATTCTCAATTCATTTTTATAAGTTATAACCACTCATTAAATACTTATTTTTGTATATTTTAGTTAGATTTAGAAGGACTTCATTTTTAAAGATAGAAACACGAAATGTAAAAATAATCATGCAAGCAGAGCCGCCAGCAATAGCTAGTTAAACATAAAATACCCATCAAAGCGAACTACATGAATAATGAAAATAGATAAGATTGTTTGGTCATGAGAACTGTTATAAAGATAGCTGAAATAACAACTGTTTACAAGTAGGTCAACATTCTCAGAGTTTCTACATTTGTATACAGATGTATCTAGAGGAATATTACGCTGGTTACTTATTTTATGACTAATTTTATTAAGAGCCGGCGGTAATATGAGGAATTCCAAAAGGATTTGACTTCTGACACACACAGTACAGTACCTCAAAGAGGCCAGATGCGCATTAAAGTATATTTATCATGTTATTGAATACATAGTATAAATTAACTATTAAAATAATATAACTTATAGAAGATATTCATATTATGTAACCTTTTTTTACTATTTTAATCCCTCGCCTCTCAGTGTCTATGCCAAGGAAATGTCACCACCTAGTTTTAAATTGAATTGGATTTCAAATCACTTCTTAAAAGCTGAAAATTCAAAATATAATCCCTCCCTTTAATGGGGTCACATAATGGTGGATATGTTCACTATTCTTCAAATAAACACTTACCCAAGGCTTTCTCGTCAGCAATATACTGCATATAATTCCGTATAGCTTTAGATATGAACAATACATCATCCGGATCAACAATCTCAGCCAACGGATACGTTTTCTCCTGTATCAACATGGCAAGTCTTTCTGTAGCATTCACAGCGGAATACTGCACCAAACTAACATTCAATAGAGCAAACTGTTGTAGTAACTTAGTCACGTTGCTTATGTAGGAACAATCATCGGTATCTGGTTGACTCCATGTTGCATTCCCATCTTTCAAATAACAGTATCTCCGAGCAAATCCTTCACCACTTCTACACGGCACTGTGGCAGTGTGATTTACCAACAACTGAGGCCAGGAGTAAAGCCCTTTGTTATTCACTCCATATGTTGTATTACAATATTTTGTATTGTTCGATAAAACCAGTATTTCAACGGTGTGATTGTGCCTTATATGATTCTGATCACTGTACATGCAAGTCCAGTTTCCCATATCATGTTGTGTGATATTTGGAAAGTATATCGTAGTTTCCGCGAGGCCTTCTTCTTGCATATCCGTGTTTGTGATATTCACGACGCATATCTCAAGCATTGGATGCACCCATCTAAGTTCGTACTTTGCCATTACTGACGCGAAGGGTGCATTACAAGATAAGGTAAGACTGTCTCCTTCAAACACGATTTGATCGTGCGCTGGTTTTACTATTAAAGTATTTGATGAGAGTACGCTCCCACAGGCAGATAAATCGAGAAAGATTTTAAGTTTCCGAACGCTTTTGTTGACCAGGTTTTCTGGGAAGGCGCATTTTGGTGTCCCGACTAGTTTGACGCTTGTGTTTCGAGACCAATCACCAACCCAGAGAAGATCGCAATCGCAGACCAAAGGGTTGTCCGTTATATCCCTGTGGCGTAAAAGAGGATATTTAAAATAAAATCAACAGCTTAATTTGAGTTTTTTATTTATGAGTGGAAATGGAATATCGTCAATTATATAATAGTCTACTTACAGCTGTTTAAGTCCAATAAGATATTCAAAGGTCCCAGCAGACATAGCAGATATGTGGTTGTGTGATAAAATTAATCTTTCCAGGTTTGTGAGCCCTTTGAATATCACCTTGTACACATTGCTGATCTGATTATGTGACAGGTCCAGCCTCTGGATTGACGTCATGTTGTAGAATGCATCAGACTCTATTAACGATATCTGATTTCTGCTTAAATCCCTGTTAAAAATATGATACACATTATGCTATGTTAACACGCCTGCGAGGACTTGGCAGTCGGTCACAAACTACAAAAGCTCGCGCACGCTTCCTTTGATCTATGTTCTAAAACCGATACCGATTCCGGTCCGCAACAAGCTATCACTACCTCACGCAACCCAAGCCAAATAGCCTCGACATCCACAAACGCAAGCGTCTACACTTGCTTGCATTTGTGGCTATCGAGGCATGTCACGCGTCTAAACGCACCACCAAATGACCGACGGTAGTCCAGTTCCGTTAGTATCAAAAAAACTAGCCCGCAACCTGACTAGACTGAAAAGGGACATATCCTGGGGCGTATCCTGGCGTATACGTATAATAGACATCCTGACTGGGCATTGTCCCCTAAACAAGCACCTATCCACTCTATTCGTCACAGAGAGCCCTCTGTACAGCGGATGCATGCACATTCTTACAGAAGTGTCGCAGATCTATGGGCAGACGTCCTCCAAACAACATCACTCCCGGAAACATGTAGTGACCTGAAAAGGCTGTTGAACTTTCGGGATGATCTAGGACGGTTGAAGTAAGGAGATGGTAAACCCACGTACAGCGGCCCAACCAAGAGTCTAAGTGTTGAAAAAGCCCGGCAAAACAAACAATAATGAGTAACATAGTATTTTTTTACTATGCTTTTGTCGCACGTAGTGCACTTCTTCAGTCGTCTTTATTAATAAAGATGGTGACACTTTTCTTAATCCTTATCTACAAAGCCAATGCATAAATATTTAGTGAAGGAATGAATTACACCAATTGCCAGACAACAAATGTTCTTGCTCAACAAACAATTATTTGTCCTGGATGAAAATGGGCCTCTGGATCTCCAGTTTAGCAGTTAGGGTCACTAACCACTAGACAATGTTGCCAGTCAATATAATGCATACTTCTACTTTACTATTATTGCGAAACTTAGTACTTTATTCATTTTTACCATATTATGGTACTGGCAAGCTATTTTTGTTAACCATTTAATTTAGCCTTGTACTATTTTTATTTTTTTTTTATTTTATGGAATAGGGGAGCTGACGTATCGCCTGATGGTAGGCGATTACCACCGCCCATGGACACCCGTAACACCAGAGGGAAATAAACATGAAAATTTATGGTTGGTCCCCATCCCCCAAGGCCGGGGGATGGGGACCAACCATAAATTTTGGGGATGAGGGGAACGATTGGATTATGGGCCTCCAGTATCCTCACTCAGTGAAACACAGCGCAGGCGCTATTTCACACCGACTTTTTGTGAGGCCGTGGTATCACTCCGGTCGAGCCGATCCATGCGTGGCTCTCCCACCGTGAATAGTACTCTGTTTTATCACAGAATGTATTCATACAAAGCTTATAATTTAGTTATCGCCACTCTACTTTTACAATAAAAGTCCCGAAACCTTATCAGTACCTTCTTGTTTACTTTATACAACACACATGTAGTTTTTATCTAACAGTTTTATCTATATGATTCAAAGATACCAACATGATATAGAACACAGACTCCTTTTTAGCTTGACTATGAGAAGCCAAAAGAAAGGGTAATCGTTTTGGCAGGCTATGTATATTTGTATGTTGCACAACAGCACCAAAACTACTGGACCAATTTTAATAAATGAGGTGCTTAAAAGATTCTTAATGACGGCAGAGATGCTATATAGGTTTCTTGATGAAGTGTTATTTTTTAAGAATTGTTAAAATACTGAAACATTGTATGAATCTGGTGCGCTATTGCAAAATAAATACATTAATAAATATTATGGACATCTAACATACAACGCAATCTACTTCCTAAGCAGAGCTTGTGTCATGGGTACTAGACAACTGATATAAATAAATATACACATTTTTTTGTTAATCCAATCATATTATACATAGAAAATACCCAAACTTCAAAACAAATACTTGCAGATTATATAACTATGCCTCTGTTTTCTTGTAAATACATACATATTATACATAGAATACACCCAAACTCTGAAACAAATATTTGCAGATCATACAAACATTTGGTCTGACTCAGGAATCAAACCCGAGACCTCTAGCACAGCAGTCGCATACGCAACCACTGCTCCACAGAGGCAGTATAATAATCCCTGCATTTCAGGCTTTCTTCTTCCTTTCATCTCAGGCCTATTCCAGTTCAAAAAGTCCAAACTCATCTGCCCAAAAGTTTAACATGCTTAACTTAATTGCAAGATAAACAATTTTATTTCACTCAAATTGTAGGAACGTTGCGCTTAATTCTATCAAAATATTTGTTAACATTTTAGGGAAGATAGATAAAATAGTTACTTACAGCTTTTGTAAATTAGGCAGGTAAAGCTCTCTAGACAACGTCGAAATAGCATTCCCCGATAAATCTCTGAAAAGTAAATCATTTTAAATAAATAAATATAACAAATGTTGACACTAATAAAAAATATATATAAACAATTCAACCTACAAGCTTACTACTGTAGTCCATAGCTTCGTCAAGTTTATCTCCTTGAGTTCAGTAAACTGAGCCGGAGTGCCACCACATTTCAGACGGAGCAGCTCGCCCGGTTGGGGCTCCGCTAACGCCCCTTCAGCTGCTTTATTCGCCTTACATGTACATAACGACGGACAGTAACAATAAGCTCCTTGCACCCAAATTAATGTTAAAATTATTATCCCCGAGGCCTTCATGATGCCTATCCTCAATAAAATGGCAATTAAAACTATGGCACAACGCCAAATACGAAAAATAATCGCATCTTCACAAATTCTTTCCAATTATCAATGGCACAACTATCCTTAGTATAAAATGTTTGTTCATTTATAGATGATATGTTTTACTAAATCCGCCACATTCCTCGTTGAATATATTTTAGCTGTAGTTATTACAAAAATAAACAACTGAAAACAATACACAATACACACACATCCGACATTTATAAAATTTGACTGATTGCCTATGAAATATTGAATGAATGAAATATGAACGAATGAGTCAATAAAACTCATAATTAAAACAGATTTATCCCTCATTTGCTTATCAATGAGTTGCTGTTGTATTATACATTCATATTTTTAAATGACCCAGCTACTTCATCTGCTAAAAGCAAAAATATGTGAGTTAATTAATTTAAAATAGAAAGAAAATAAAGTTTTTCTAAAGCTCTATTTTATTTATTTATTGAGTGCTTAACGCATTACATATTTTACGTTTACACAACACACGTTATATACAGTTACACTAATAAAAATGTAATTATAGAGAATTTTATGTGCAAAAGAAATAAACATTATATTTTTAACCACACACTGAGTACTAGTCACACACACACACGGTCAAAATGCAAGAGAGACTGTGTTAGACACTCTGTGGTAGATTTTAGTGTAGCCAACATTGCAAAATAAAAACATGAAATAATTTTCAAAAGTTGAACCGTTGTAGATTGTTTTGTTCGTTACTTCACATTTCAGTGTATTTTATGTAATTTTATTGAACTGTTAATTATTAAAAGATGTTAGACCAACGAAATTCAGACTATGACGTCTCTAAACGTGATATACCATCTTTTATTGAGCCACGACCTCCTCTAATACAAAATCCTTTTATGCGACCAAGGCCTCAGAAAGGTACTAATTTGTTGGAGTTATTTGAAGAAGATTCTGAAATTGAGGAGCCTGAACTAGTGCAAGTTTACCTGCGTCTAAAACCATGTAAGATAAAAAATTCGCTATACGAAGTTCGATCCGATAAATGTCTCGTAACATCGTTGGATACCGCAACTGCAGGCCATGGTCGCCGAACACAGCATAATGTGTCCAAAATGTATACATTCTCGAAAATATTCGGCCCGGAATGTAATCAAAAGGTTAGTAAATATTATTATTTTACTCAAAAAAATATCTTCCTTAGTTACAAACATAAACCACTTAATTTAAATGATGCTACTGCTTAATATTTTTATATGATTGATGCCCCAATTCAAAGTAACCCTTAAAATATTAAATAAAACCCCCTTTTTTTATTCAGACAGTTCTGACAAACACAAATATTAGTTTGTTTTCATGCACAAGTCTGTTTCATAAAAAAAAAAATATAAAGAAGAATTATGGTGATTCCATAACTTAAATTTCCTTTTTAATTTCAAATTGTTTTTTTCTGAAATATGAACTATTTTATGTAATTTTTTTCTTCTAGAATCTTTGCTTTCAAAACATAAATTTCTTATTAAAACCCAACTGTATTGGAAAGAAAAATCGAACCCCAGACAAGCATTGACCCATGTCACCCGAGATAGATCCTTCAATCATATTTCTTTAAATGTGCTGCCTCTTGGGCCTGTGTCTGTGTGGATGAGGAATTCCCCAAAATTGACACTTGATTAATTCACAGTATCAGAAATAGCTATAGTATGTAAACAATTAATACAATATTAATAATGGCACACAATACACACAGACTGTAGTTCAACTTGGTATAGATTCAGAAGAAATTGAAATATTGTAACAATTTGTTTTTAAGCATTGTGCAAAAAGTGTTTTACCCTTTAAATGTTTTCAGGAAATATTTGAGCAGGTGGTTAAGGACAACTTAAAGAAATTACCAGAAGGTCATAACTTTACTCTCCTCACATATGGAGCATCAGGCTCTGGTAAAACATACACACTCATGGGTACGGTTGGGTCTCCTGGCCTTGTACCAAGATCATTGGAGTATGTGTTCAAGCTGGTGGATGCTGCACAGTCACCTGTCTATAAACCTGCGGAGAATGGGGCAGAGCAACTTAATTATGCTGAACAGGATTTTGAATTACAGGTAATTGATACAAATGAACCAGAGTGATAAAAGAGACTCAACCATAGTAAATCTATTCTTTTCTTTCTTTTTTTTTTATGGTATAGGAGGCAAACAAGCAGACATATCGCCTGATGGTAAGCGATTACCGCCGCCCATGGACACCCGCAACACCAGAGGCGCTACAAGTGTGTTGCTGGCCTTTTAAGAAGGAGTATGCTCTTTTCTTGAAGGTTATTCACAGAAATATAGAAATGAAATTGAGAGGAAATGAGTTATAAAAATAGAAATAGCTCAATACATGTATATTTTCCTACTATAATAGTAAATGCCCTATTTATTTTATGAATGTACCTTGTTTATTTAACGCATATCTTTTAGTGGGTGAAGCGTCTTCGACACGTGTCAGCGCCGCTTCGCGACAAGTACCGGCGCATGAGTGCACAGCTACACTCAGATCTCACTGTCAGCTCTTTAGATCTGTCCAATCGAATTCGACATTATGTTTGGGTAAGATATAAATCAATGATTAATTTTTAAATTGGGCGCTTAATGTTCGAAAGGGGTCACGACATCTCAGTCCATCAGTTGATCCGTCTATTCGTGCGGCAAATCTTTCGATACGAACCATGAGAACACGTCTATATCACAAATGATGCAGTGACCAGTTATAGAATCTCAGGAGCTTCCTTCTTATGAAATATCTAGATTGTTCTGGTTTTTCATCATCATGTTATGTAAGCACATAATAAACTTAGATGCTCATTCGTAATATAATTTCTTTATTATCTTTTCCAGGTGTCCTTTGTGGAGATATACAATGAAGCTATATATGATTTGTTGGCGCCACCGGAAAAAAGGACCAAATTGCGTATCAGAGAAGATTCATCAGGCAATGTTTATGTCAAGGTGAGTTCTTCCCTTGCGATAAGTTTTGACTCTTTGAGTTAAGCTTTTGAAGAATCATATTGTTGTTAATTTTTCATGTAATTTGTTAATTTACTATTAGCTCATCATCATTATTGAAAAACAATTTTGAACTGGTTAGGTAAGGTTAAGTTACTGGACCTCTGAAGTTTTATGTATTAGAATCTTCACCTGTATGACACATATTCCTAAGAAAAATTCGATTTAAGCACTTCCTTTAGCTAAAAAGGTAGTAGAGCTATGCTGACTTCGATACGACAGATCGGCTCGATTGGATTAGTACTACTTTCGCACAGAAGATCAACCTAAAATGAGAGCATTCATGCTGTCGTGTTTCGTTGGTAAGTGTGAAACCGGAGGCCCAATAATGCAGAGCATCACTACACCGCCATGGTGTGGGCCACTTTCTCAATTATTGCATTGTCTGCATTCACAATGGTGACCACCAATCTTAGTTACAGCTTTTGCTTTCCATCAGGCAGAGTAAAGTCACTTTTATTTACTCCCGTATGTGAAGTTTGTTTACAAACGAAATGCTTTTCATGTGCTTTTTTTAACAGGGTGCGACTCAAGCTTTTGTTCGTTCTGGCGAAGAGGCATACGATGTGATGGTGGCAGGGAAGCACAACCTAGTAGTAGCTGCTACTGGAGTTCACGCCCATTCGTCGCGCTCCCATTGCATATTTACTATAACTATGCTAACAGAAACAGGTTGGTAGAAGTTGTTTTATAATTATTATCAAATGTTAATAAAAAAAAATTATTTATTTTATTCATTTCAACCTTTTAGTGGCTTGCTTTATAGTTAACTTTCTCTCTTTTGATATCAGCTTTTGGGGAAGGCCCCAAGAGTACTACAATGTTGACGAAAAATGTGTTTGAGCATTTATCTGTTTCATTGGATTCAAAGATCAAATGTTTGAATGTTTTCTATGTATAATATGTAGTTACAAAAAAAATTGTCTAGTACCCATAGCACAAGTTTTGCTTAGTTTGGGACTAGATGTCCAAAATAAGATTTATTTTTTTCTCTTTATTAAAATACATTTAACAAACTTATTAATTACATTTAGAAATATATAAAAAGGAAAATAAAATACATATTTAAAAATATAAAAAAATTAGGAGACCATCTGTTGGGTACAGGGGCCAAGAAACGGGTGGTTACGGCTCCAAAGATAGGAACCTCATAATGCGAGCTGTGTCGTGTCAAAGAGGAATGCCTCCTGCATCAGACCCTTGTTCCAACATTGTAACACGAGCCTCTTAAAGGTTTTAACCATAGCTTCAATTTAACATTCATAAATGAGACTTAGTGTCTTAATTGAACGCTCCTGGCTATTAAGCCGTGAGCAGATATGATTATAACTATTACGATCATAACAATATGTGGTGTGTCTGGCAGGCGAGGCGGGCGTCCCGCGCTCGGCCACGGTCCGCCTGTGCGACCTGGCGGGCTGCGAGCGCGCGCGCGCGACGCGCAACACGGGCGCGCGCATGCTGGAGTCGCGCGCCATCAACTCGTCGCTGCACGTGCTGGAGCGCTGCCTGCACATGCTGCGCCGCAACCAGCGCTCGCGACACGACGCGCTCGTGCCCTACAGGTACCCCACCACACTCGCACTCTTACTCACTCGTACCCTTACACACTCACTCGCACGCTTACACACTCACTCGCACGCTTACACACTCACTCGCACGCTTACACACTCACTCGCACCTTTACACACTCACTCGCACCCTTACCAACTCACTCGCACCCTTACCAACTCACTTGCACGCTTACCTATTGACTCGCACGCTCACCTACTAACTCGCACGCTTAAACACTCACTCGTACCCTTTCACACTCACGCACCTACACCGGCACACTCGCAAAGCTTACCTTCTAAACTTAATGTTGTGTATTCGAATTCACGGAACAACTCTATGTGATCCAAAAATTGTTGTTTTGAGTTTGAATGGTCTTTGTGTCCGTTTCCTTTGTCTTTATAAAGTCCCTGCGACAGAGTACAGTGAGCTGTAAAAGAAATATCAACGTTTGTCCAAAATATACAAAAGAGCCGGCACGATCGCAGTAACATCACGATCTGATAGGAAACAGCGATGCATTCCTTGCTTTTCACAGAAGTTACCAGAGATTCCTCGCCTCCCCTGGCTGTAGCAGGGAGAACTCAAAGATCGTCAACGCTCTTTCGACTCTTTAGTGTCATGTGTTAATAGGTATCAGTATTTACTTACCGATTGATTAGTCCGCTCGTTTGCTCCTAAATCGCAGAAAATCCGATCCTTTATAGGAATTATTAGTTTTCTTGCATAACTTCTTATCTCATCCATTTATTTATAGAGAATCAAAACTAACACGACTATTGGGCACTGGGCTATCCGGGGCTAGAGGCGAGGCAGTCAGCATGGTGGTCACCTTGAACCCCTCGCCGGAATATGCGCATGAAACTAAACATGTACTTAGTTTAGCTGCTGTAGCCCAGGATATACGTAAGTATTGATTATCACAGCTCTAAATAACAAAATAATGACTGTCTCAGCTCTCATATGCAACTATTACTGTACTTGAGATCTTGGATTCAATACCCTGGTCGGACCAAATGTTTGTATGGATATGCTTACATTTATTTATACTTTTTAATATTAGCTGAGAGGATACACAGTATTCTCTCAATCAAACTAATTGTCATAGTACAAGGTTTGCTAAGTTTAAAGATAGATGACGTTGTTTCCGTTTCCTGAAATATTTATTCACCGTGGGAGAGCCACGCTTCGGCATGAATGGGCCGGCTCGACCGGAGTGATACCACGGCCTCACAGAAAACCGGTGTGAAACAGCGCTTACGCTGTGTTTCATTGAGTGAATGAGGATACCGGAGGCCCATACCCCAATCCAACGCCCCCTATCCCCCTCACAATCCCCTTCACACCAGGCCGCCATAGTGTGGGTCACCATACTGCATTGTTCTTTTTCGAATTGAGGATGGTGACCAACACTCTTGGATTCTGCTCATGCTTTCCATCAGGCAGGGCAGAGTCATTTTGGCAGCTAAATATAAAAAAAAAAAAAAAAATTATTATTATTTAATTCAGAGGTCAACAATACTATGTTACTATCAACCCTGGAGAGTACCAGTACACAAGATACGACAATCAACTGCAGTACAGAAGTTATGAAGCTGCGCTCCGACAACGAAAGGTTGCACTTCGAACTGGTTCAGTAAGTTATCTTCTAATATAATATAATTTTTGCACATTAACTGTGCCCCACGGTATTACCTGAGGTTGGTGTTGTACTTTCGACAAATTTGAAACATGACCCACCATAAGCTTGCTTTGTTAGAGACATCCAAATACAATTAGGTCGACATTCGTGTAAATATGCATTTCCATTTTAGCGTGAGATTATGTGTGTGAGATTTTTATCATAATTTGTTCCAAGTTATGGTTAATCCCAAGAAATATGGATTCAAAATACAATTATTACTGTTATATCTAGTATATTATCTACTGCAGTGAAGATAAAGGTAAAATACATAGATCTCCTATTAGTTTTGAAGTAGCTCGCTTGATATTTAAAACATCATTAGTACGGCATACACTGTAGAGAAGGGTCTTTGATGAATCTTTGTTTGTTGTTTTGACGGTTTCAAACGATTTATAGGCAAAGTGGGTCACGTTTCAAGTTTTTCGGTAGTACAACAATAACAACCGCGGATAAATTTAGGATGCGTGGTTAGTTATACATATTAAACTTACTCTTAGATGCTTCTATCTATTGCCAAAACCTGCATTGAAATCTTTTGAGTAGTTGAAAATATCTAAGCGAACAAACAGCGGAAGGGACTCAATTTAATACTATGTAAGTTAATAATGTCAACACGACAATACATAATAATGATTCTAGAAACGAGACCATTGAAAATAAAAAAAAATGTACAATAATGATTTTTATATTACACAGATCAATACAGTACTCATTGCACAAGTTTCTTGTTGTTTTACTTTTTGAGAATGTTGAAATAAAATATACAAAATATTTAATCTTTTCATGATGCAATTTCTAGAGCCCAAGCTCGTAATAAAGAATTGATGGCTGCCATGGAAGAGCGGCAACAGGAAGTTGCTAACACTATGAGGGAGCTCGTAGAAGAAGCTAAAGACATGACGCGGCAGTATTATGAAACGCAATTGGAAGCTTTACGTTCAGAGGTATTCATACAGAAAATTAGTGGCTTAGTTTTTGAACGGATTATCGATCCGATTTGTCATTCAATATAGGCTAAACATAGCAAATATGACGATTAAAAAATAATATTTGTAAACAATGGCCCCAAGATACATCCCTGTAAAAGCCCTGTTTTATTTGAGTTAGAATGAATGAATTTTTAATGAGAGAAACCTAACCACATATACACTTTTATTATTGAAGGAAGTTGTGATAAGCTACCATCAATAAAATATATCTGTCATCCTCCACATACAGATATCTAATTGGTATACTATCTCAAATGTCTTACAGAACTCTACAGTCCCGTATCATTAACTTGCATACATATTTATTATCTTTCCAAGATGGATGATTTGGTAGAAGACTACGAAAGCCGACTGTCAAAAGTATCTAAAGAAGTTTCTTCAAAAGGCTCTGGCACTCCATCTCGGTTTCTGCAAACTAAGGTGGCTCAACTCATGACCGAAATAGCAGTCCTGGAGGTAAGGATCATAATTATTATAAACATCCCTCAACTTTAAGTTAATAATTTATAACGGCAGATGTTTTAAACTATATGTAGCGTGCAATTGAAACGCCTATGTCCAGCGATAGGTTAATGATGATAATGTTTTGAATAATTCAATTTCAGTTCACCATATGGTGTAATGTCACAACTGTTCTACAAAGAATTTAAATTATTCAAGCTCTCAAAAAGATTAAAAAAGAGCTATAATGCAGACTGGTACACATGTTAATCTAATAATTTTACTCAATCACACATATTTTACTTCATAAAAATCATAAAATTATAATGATTTACAGGAAAAACTAACAGCAGAGAGTCTAGCTCGGGCCCGTGCTGAAAAAGAAGTTCAACATCTCCGTAGTTGTATTGAAGAAAGAGACGGTGAGATTGCACACTTGCATCTTTTATTTCCATTATTTTCTTTTGAAATAAAAAGTACGAAAGAAAACAGAGGGTTCAAAGGAGCATGAGAGGTTGTATGAATGCTACCCAAAGTCACTATTCCACGCGGACAAAGTCGGGGGTAACACAGTTAATAAAAATCTAAGCGATACATTACAATCTGATTTACAGTATATGTGATATGCAGTGTCTTTGTTTCAAATCTTTATTGAAATCTTTTATGTTACAGAGAAAGCATTCAAGGATACAACAACAGAACAAGAAGTTTTGGATTTATCTGATAGTGAACACGAAAGCGATGAGGAACCTGGCGACCCTTTAAACGAGAGCATGGAGCCTATTTTTAAAAAAGAATTAAACAAATCGACTGTTAAACCAAACGACACCGTCAGCATACATACTATAGATAATATTGATGAAGAAAACGAAGAAGTTGATGAAAAAATATGTGCACATGAAAGCAAAGTAAATGACAACAATTCCACTATTGTTGATGAAGATAGTGTAAATGAAAGTGACAAAGATAGTATTATAAATAGCGTTAGCAAATGTGAGGATATTACTGTAAATGATTCTGTAATTGCAACTTATGAAAGTGTAAAAAACGATTCAGTACTTAAGCGGGAGGAAAGTCTGATGAGTACTATTGACCATGGATTGATAGATGACAAATTTGACGAAATCTGTAAAGATATAACAAATGAATCTGTCCAAAATAACTTCACAGGCAGAGAAACATACTTTATTAGGGATAATACAATTAATGATAATGACATTAGTGGAGACTGTAAAGAAAAAAGTGTGGCTACGTTACGTGGCACCTACTTTGTTAGTGGTCCTACTTCAAGTGTGAATCAATATGTTGAAACTAATGACGAAAATATTACGGCTGAGCAATTTAAGGTACCAGTTACAGAAAAAATTAGTACAGAAGTAGCTAAAGAAGGATCAGAAACTCTTGTAAACAATATAATCAAATCTTTAAAGTATAATCACGACCGCGACAGTTCTCTTACGCAGTTCGAACAATTAGAAATGGCTTCAAAGGATTTTCATGAAGAGGTTGCTCCGAATAATTCTGTTTTTAGTGACATAAAGATTTTGAAAGAGAAGAGAAACTACTTTGACAATGAACCGGCTAAATTTACTGAACAACCAACTGGCGAAATAGTTGTAGCTAATGAAAAACGTACATTCTTTGATAATATTGATGTAAATGTTCAGCCTGCTAATAAAAAAATAGATGCCATTAAGATCATGGATGATGAACGATCCCCACCAATTGTGAAAGATGATATAATCACTGACAACTTTGAGCCTAGCAAAATAAAAAAGCTACTGGGTGACAGTTTTACTAAACCAGAAATTATTACATCCGCGTACAAAGCAAGGATTGCTAAAAAACAAGAATCTGTCGATCTTTTTGAATCTCCTGTTGTTGTAAGTACAAACGACCATGGTGAAAGCAACATTGAAAAAGCAAGACAGTCAATTGAAAGACTTGTATTAAATCAGCAATCTGCAAAAAAGATGATTAAACGTGACTTCATGCCTAAGACGCCATTAAAAGAGATCCTTAAATCGCCTAATGCTTATAAATCAGCAATAAAAGACGGCAAAGTCGATTTAATGGAGAATCCTAAAACCATTACCAAGCAAAATATAGTTAAATCCCCGATTAGGCTGGACGATGCTCGATCGCCAATTAGGCTGGACCATACTAAATCGCCTATTGGACCTTACATGGACAATTCAAAAATTATGCTAGAAAAAACTAAATCGAATACACAATCGGACACCGTTAAATTGCCCTTAAACGTCGATATTGCTCCAGTTTCTACTAAGAACGATGTAGTTCAATCGTTTATGAGCAAATACACTGCTAGATCACCTGTAAAAGATATTAACCCACATATTGACACCTCTAGTGAGAAACGTGATGTACAAAAAATTGATGCACCAAGACCGATATCAATTAAAAAAGAAAGAGAATCAAATAATGTATCTCATGTTGAAATTAAAACTGAACTAATTTCAATGCCAAATTCTTTATTATCTGATGAAAGGATTACGACGTCAAATGTTAAAAAAGAAAAATTAGAACCACTGTCATCAGTTGATGAGACAATGGCTTATTCTAATGACACATCTAAGGACAACACTGCTGACGAATTTGAAAATATATACAATAATATAACTGAACCTAGAGCGACGGAATTCGAACTACTTGTATCGGAACCTGTTAATGAAAATGTATCTAAAACTGATAAAGAGGAAGCAAAATACAATCTACGCAAAAAGTTTTCTAAAACTGAAGATAATAAATCTGTTAAACTTACAGCAGAAACAAGTGATGAAGTATTATTAGAAGGTACAGCTAAATGTGAATCTAAGCCACGAAAACGGACTTTACGATTGCGAAGGAGGAAGAATCAAGAAGACGAAGAAAATAATGAGAATCTTAAAGATATTGCAAATTTACAAAAGGAATTTAGTGACGTAACATTGGGAGTTCCTGCTCCACAGAAAGCGATAAAAGACATCCCATCTCCAGAAAAGGGGTCAGAAGAAAATATGCCACCAATGATGGGAATCCAAAGTTGTCCTGCTAAAAGGTTAGTAACTTTTGTATTTTAAAGTGTACATGTAGAGTTTGCCGTAACACAGTCTCGACTAGCGCGGAAGGTAATGAAACTTTTTTCTTTGTATAGATACCGTCAATTGACACTTAGTCTTATTGAAGAATTTATATTGAGCCGGAACTCAAAATGTAGCTCATTGAGTTGTATAATTGTATATATAGTACAATCTTGGTGGTTTTGTCGTCATCGCTCACAGGTAAGTTTCGATATTACGCCAGACTGTTTGGTTAGTTGCGTATCCATCTACCCTCACATCATAAATTTTTACTCAATCATATAATTGTAAAAATTTTTTTTTTTTTGTTTTTATTTTTATGTTTGTTTAACCTTGTCAGCTAAATATAGCAAGTACTTGGTATGTTTTAAATTGGAAACTTATATTTTTAATACTGAGTATTCTGCGTATTTCTTATGAGCGTAACCTATAAAGAATACCAGTTTACTGCATTTTGGCCAACTTCTCAGCAATGTGTTGGGTAATGTTATAATCATAAAGATTTCTTATAATTATTAAACTAGAAACCTGGATGTCTATAGACCCTGCTGAAGTTCAATTCAACTACTAATTCTTCAGTTTTCTTCTTCTTGGTTTTTAGTTTAACCTTGTATACGTGTAAGTATGCCATAGTTTGAAATTTAGGAAATTATATTTACAAATTAGTATAGATTTATATGTATTTCGGTACGGCTGCAGTATTTGAGTTTCTTGATTTGTTGATTGTTCTATACTTGTAAGCTACTTTTCAGAAATAAATCTTATTATTATTATTATTATTATTATTATTAGAGTAGTGATGTGCCGATTATAAATACATATACTCTAATACGATATGCTTATTCGGCTGTTGTATTCTTATTCTTCTTCAATTTTCTGTAGGGCAGAAAGACAGTCCAGGCGATACCGACATTAGGTAAAACAGTAATAAGATTCGGTGGTCTTCTTTCTGCATTTGTTTGGTTTTGCTATAAAACGGGGTAGTAGGTATTTTCTTATGTGTGCTGATTAACGAACGTCCTGGTATCGTCTATTGGTTTGAGATTCTGATTGCTGCGCCGTTCTTGGGTTCTGGTCCCCCTGGTTTTGGAGATATAACAATTAGTTGTTACTCCAGAGTCTGTTGAGTTTTTTGACCATTATATCGGTTGGTTGTCGGTTTATCGAACTAGCCATATTTCATATTTATAAGAATTGCTTTTTTTTACTTTCTAGCATAACTCGCAGCCGGCGTAAACTCTTCACTCCACGGGCAGAGCCTCTAGAAGAATCACTGAGCCAGACCGGCGACAGCAATGAACGTATCTACGTGCCCAGACCGTCATACCATCGTCCCAGGGCTCGCCGCAAGCTATAAATCAGCAATATTAATTAATAATTATGTAATTGTAATAAATGACTTATATCTACTCTATCAATATATTTAGTTAATTAGTGATTTTGTAATTATTTCATATCCTAGAAACACAGAACTGTTACACAGTACAAAGTATCACACCATATAAGAAATTGTTTAAAATAATGGAATTTCAGTAAATCAATTTATCAATAGCATTCTGATAATTTAGATGAGAATGAATCTATACAAATAAATAGAATAAGTGTTTTTAATTTTAAGTAACAGCTTTTCACTGCATGTGCATGCATATGAAAGTGTATACTGTAGTATACATTGTGTACATTGTACTTGCATCAAAACAATTTTAAATGTTATGAATGTTTTTTTTTAAATGACCACTTAATTAATCTGGTCCACTTTTCCACCACTCCTGTACACCAAGATCAAAGCAAGTACACCTATGGACACGCCAAGTCATTACACTCGTGAAGTCTCAGGAAGAATTAAACTGTCTTGGAACCCACAACGAAATTAATCAGAAGAAAACTGGAGGAGTTGGAAATGTCCACTTCTCTCCTTAGCAAAGCGGAGAGATTAAATCAAGTCAAAAATAGAAACACATTTTTTCAAACCAAGAAGCACCACGCATAAAATATTTGGGCGGCGATATAAAATGGTGCTGGGCAAGCTCAGACCCTGGGTTCCGCCGTTGACAAAACCCTGGACCCGGAGTTTCTAGGAAGAGTGCTACACACGCTCTTTTCAAGGGTCCAGGATAGTCCCCCGATCCCTCCGAAACAATCGGGCCGGTTATTCTGGTCCAACGAGTGTGAGGTGACGGAGATAAATATGGATCGAGCCGTGGGGCCTTTAGCTTCCTGCAACACCGCACCTGTACCAGATGGTGTTCCAGGCCATGAACGAGTCGGGAAAGCTTTTTGAAAGAGTTATCTCGGATCGTACCTGTCTTCTTCTTCTTCTTTTGATGATATGGCATCCAGCCGGATCAGCTATTTTTGCCAATGTCAAGTATTTAATGTCTTCAATTTTAAGTCTTCCAAGTCTTAAAGTCTTCGTCGTGACGGAATTAATTATGAAAAATATAAAAAATGTGGATGACATGAAATAGGGACCGTCTTTCGCAAAAACAAAAAATCATCATCATCATCAATCATCATCGATCGTACCTGTCGCGATGGGCCCTTATCTATCGGACTGTCAGTTAGTACAGGACATGAAATGATTCTTTATTATTATTATTAAATCAGGTAGGCATAGTTATATCTAATACCCGAAGACATCTATATTTCGTCTCTGAAAGTGGACCGAAAACTGAGAGTTTCCCTGGCAATAGATTCAGATATTTCTTTTTATATCTATGTCATTTAACATTTGCAAGGTTGAAGGCTGCAAAACAGTGAAATTCGAAACAATTTGATTCATGATGATTTATAGGTAATGATGTCCAGTACTCAATAAAATATAATCACTCTGAAAAAACTTTCCGGATCTTGGAGACGCTCGTTTTTGCAATGGAAAACCAATAACGTAATAAAATTTTATTTATCGATTTTCTTCTTGAGAGAAACAGCTTCGCTGTTTTTTTATCCTTGCTAGCTCGCCCTAGCCGCTGATGATAATTAACTTGAATTTGTACTGTGGTCTTTATTTATTTGTCTCACTTTAATGGGTTTTAAGTAGATACTTAAGAAAATTAAAAAAAAAATATCTCGGCTACATTGTTTAAAATTTACTTCTAAGATCACGGCCTGTCGGGTTGGCCCGTGGCGTTTTACCAGCCCTGCCACCTTATAGTTACGCCACTGATCTTATATAAGCTATACTACCCGTGCGCGATAAGTTGAGACCTGAGCGCGGTGACGTCACTGGCAAGTACAGTTCAAACAAAAAATAGAACTAGCTTCCACCTGCGACGGGATCTGCGAATTTTAGGTAGTCGTCTTCTATCGTAAAATGAATTACAATATTTACCCCTCATTATAATACTTGTAAAGCTTTACCCCTCATTATAATATTTGTTATTAGAAAACAATAACAATAAAACAGTCAAAAAACGTAACAGGAACTTTAACAATAAAAAACTTAACAGGAACAATAACAATTAGACTTAACACGGACTATTACAATAAAACTAACAACAATAATAACGAATTCGGGAGCGCGTCGATACGTGACGTAAGCCAGTACGAGATTAATAGATAAAAATATAATATAATACTGTCGCCAACTGTACATTGCGGGCGGCTGCGGGTAGGTGCGCGGGGATGAGGGAGGAGTGTCGAATTCCACGCAGGTCTCAACTTATCGCGCACGGGTAGTATGTGATTAATATTGGGGATGCAAATATTACACACTGCCATTAAAAGTTAAGGATAAGTTAAGACTTTCAAATGGATCACGATTACATACAGAAACCTGTTACTAATAAAAGCAGAAATACGAAATGTTCTTGCGTTCCCTAATTTAGCACTAAATCATTCGGGAATGAGTTTTCATTTGTTTCCCAATGCTAAAATTGTGAAGAAAAAATGGGCGACTAATTTTATAATGGGCAAGCTTATTTCACCAATGAGAGTAACTTCTCAAGATTTTCTAGTTTCAAATTGTTTTCCAAATAGTAAGAATATTTTTGAAGACAACTCCCACAATAGGTATATATATCCTGCCATGCGGAGCTTGACAAAGATACACGCAACGGGTTCAAAGAATGCCCAAGCTAAGAACAACAATTTGCGGATTACACAAAGTTGTTGTAGCGGAGTAGAAAGTGACGTAGTTATGCAGTCTGTATTATGTTTTAATTAATTTATTTCATTTTATATTATATTAACATGTATTTTATGAGTTATTTATTTAGTTTAGGCTAAGGCGAGTTTTTGTCAGATCTGGAGAATAAGTCAATTTTTCCAGATTGTAAAAGACAAATTGTTTTCTAATGTCCTACTATTTCAAATATTTCTAAAAGAAAGGTGTACCAAAGCAGTTTCGTTCTTAGACAGCTTGCCAATTTTGACTCTAGAATCTTTGCATCGCCAATAATAATTTGGCAACTGTGGTGAATTTTCGTGCGTTTGGCAGAATCGCCTAAAAAAAATTAAATTATTTTTCCGACTCTACCGAAGCTCTACAATAAATCCTTTGACAGTTGGAAAACAAAAACATAACATTGGCAAAATTCTAAAGTTGAAGTTGATGATTTCTAAACGCACGTTTTATGTCATTGTCAACTGTCTATGCTATATGTCTACGCCATTTGCAGACGGTCGAAGTGGCTGTTTATATTTTTTATGAATTAATAAATAAGAGTTGAAATGTTTTATCGTAATAATTAGTTTTTAGTGAGAATAAATATCGACATTCGGGTTGAAAATGGCCACTAGTGCACGTATTGCTGTTTCGCAGATATTGCGCAATAAAGACGATGTTGGCGACGAAGAAGATGAACCTAAAAAGAAGTCCAGAGAAGATTGGAGGAAGGCCAAAGAGTTGGAAGAGGCACGTAAAGCTGGTACAGCACCGGCTGCTGTTGATGAGACAGGTATTTATTTTGAAAATCTAGTAACATACTGTAAACACACGATGTATTTGTAACTGTCGTCGAGGTTATTATTTGTTATGGAATTCACCTAAAAAGTGCGGTTTAACGATGGTTTTCCTCCATTTATCGCACAATACTTATAGATTACTCGATTCTCATGTATAATTGTTATTGAACATCAGTGAAACCAGAATTGAAAGAGAGTACAGCACAGATAATAATTTATATTTCGCTAAAAACATTGAAAATATTTGTTTTTTCATTTTTAGAATTACTAATTAGAAGATATAGTTTCATTTGTATGTATTTTGTTATTTATCTGTTGCCCATTAAAGATACACACAACATCTAACTATACAATATATGTATAGGTATAAATACCATATTATTATCATCCTGTTGCATATCATAGGCCTCTCTGGCATGGTAGCACCCTGTCTATTGCTTATTGCTTATAGTCACTGTTAGCTGCTGAAGCAAATCATCCAGCTATCTGGCCAGTAGGCACCCCACACTGTTTGCCAAAATGCAGCCTTCACTCCAAAACACACTCCAGAGGTTGTTAGTTCTCTGACAAATGTGACCAGCCCAATGCCACATAAATATATAGTTTCTAAATTTTTGTATTTATTTCCTCTTAAAAACAATTTAGAAAGACATAATCCTAATGAACAGATGCTGTTACACATATTCATGTCAGAGGTGTTTAGATCTAGACCATTTTAATGGGTGAGAATGAATTCACTTCATTTGTTAAATTTGTTTATGTATTTTGATATAATTGAAGCCAATATAGCTCTTTTTAAAAATTATATGCTAATACTCCATATACATATTTCAGGCAAGGATATTAATCCCCACATTCCACAGTACATATCTTCGGCACCATGGTATTATGGCACTTCAGGCCCAACTTTGAAGCATCAGAGACCACAGGAAGACTCAGAGGGCCAATTTACTAAACTTGACACATACTATAAAAAAGGTGTCGACACTGTAAGTATTTTTGGGATTGTTTTCTTTTTGCATTATAATTAATACAGAGTTTTCAAACCAAGTGTTTGTGCCTTTTATCTCTGTAATTGTAGGTACCTTTTCTTTATATACAGATATATTATTTGACTGCCTCTGTGGCGCAGTGGTAGCGAATGCGACTGCTGTACCAAGAGGGATTGATTCCTGAGTCGGACCAAATGTTTGTATGATCTGCAAATATTTGTTTCGGAGTTTGGGTGTTTTGTATCTACTATAAACATGTATTTACAAAAAAAGAAGTATGTGTATTAATAGCAGTTGTCTAGTACCCATAGTACAAGCTCTACTTAGTTTGGGACTAAATGGCTTTGTGTGTTAAAATGTCTGAACATAGCTATATTTACTTATTATAACACTAGCTGCGCTCTGCAGTGTACTTTAAAGGCTATGGGGCGTAGATATTCTAAAAAAAGCAACATAAGTTCCTCTTGATATAATCAGGTCCTAGTATATCTTTCTGGATAAAACTGCGGGGCTCAGCTAGTTTTATATAAATGAAATCAATATTAAACAACTACCTATTTGATTTTGCAGACAAAAGTAGCCACAAAATTTAGAAAAGGGGCATGTGAGAATTGTGGTGCCATGACACACAAGAAAAAGGATTGCTTAGACAGACCCCGGAAGGTGAGTTCATGTAACATTACTAATGTAGTCATGTCCTTAAAACATTTGAGTAAAGCTTTAATATTTAACTTTTGGGTAAATACAACAGCACAAATGCTGTCATTCAGATTGAACTTCTATGTAACTGTAGTACCTCCCCAGTCAAGCTGGCGGAACCGTGCTGAAATCAGGGTGACTCTACTACATTTCAAACATGTTTTGATTCAAAAAGTTTTTATTCCTTACTGATGTCCATGTGTAATGTCTCAAAATGCTCTCTTTTTGATATCAATTTCAATCAATTTCTTTGTCTCAATTCTGATATCAAAAATTATATTGCAGATTGGAGCAAAATTCACAAATGCTGGTATTGCACCAGATGAATTTGCTCAACCGAATTTAACTCTTAGCTATGACGGAAAGCGAGATCGATGGAATGGCTATGATCCATCACAACACAAAGCTATCATTGAGGAGTACCAGAAAGTTGAGGATGCTAAACGAGAACTCAGGGCTAAGAAATTGGAAGAAGGTAGGTTTAGACACCTTAAGAATGAAACCGATCGCTTGGGTTTTTTTACGGAATAGTAAACTAGCGGACATATCGCCAGATGGTAAGCGATTACCTCCGCCCATGGACACCCGCAGCATCAGAAGCGTCACAAGTACGTTGCCAGCCCTTAGGAGATGGGGACTAGCATGGCAGGAGAGGAAGGGGGTATGGGACTCCGGTATTCTCTCACTCGGTGATGATTTTCTGTGAAGCCGTGGTATCACTCGGTCGAGCCGGTCCATTTGCACCGAAGTGTGGGTCTCCGACAATTGCCACTGGATTTCTATGACTCAACATACAATTTCATGTTATTGAGTTTTTGATATTGACTGTTATTTATTGCTCGAATTATTTCCTAGCTATAAATGTATATCCATCTCTATTGTTAAACTCATAGCACATCAACGACAGCGTCAGCTGTACATAGGCCTCTCCTCAGAAAAGAGTTCAGGCCCACTATAACATACCGGTCTAACAGATTGGTAAAGGTTTGTTTCAAGTGTTCCTTTCTCATTGAAGTGACGTTGTTCTGTTTGCTCGTCGACTCTTACGACGCCCATGGGATCAATCCTTATTCTTAGTCCGTCACCACACGGATAAAAAAAATAGAAAAGTTAATTAACTTAAGGGTGTTTTGATTACAGATCCAACAGCCACTGAAGATGATGACAATGCTGAGGAAGATGAAGATAAATATGTTGATGAAGTTGACATGCCTGGTACTAAGGTATGTAATTATGATAACAGTATTGATTAATCGCCTCGTAAAAGCTTTTCTTCGGTAATTACTTGCCCGTTTGCAAATGTGTGGGTCACAATGCTGCATTGTAGCGTTGGCCGCATTCGTAACGAGTATGGTGACCACTATTCTTGGATTCTGTTCATGCTTTCCATCTGGTAGACTGGGGTCACTTTTTTTTTTTTTTTTTTTAATAATAGTAATGTATTTTTTTTTCACAATACAAATTTACACTAAAAATTCACAGTGTTCGTATCACATATCACAAATAATGCACTCAATCAATCAATCAATCATCAGCCCATCGCAGTCCACTGCTGGACATAGGCCTCTCCAATTTCACGCCACTTAGTTCGATCTATGGCTTCTCGCATCCAGCTCCTGCCAGCCGTCTTGCGCAAATCATCGCTCCACCTGGCTTGTGGACGTCCTACACTACGTTTGCCGAGACGCGGTCTCCACTCAAGAACTCGTTTACCCCAACGGTTATCGGTTCTTCGGCAAATGTGGCCAGCCCACTGCCACTTCAGCTTGCTAATCCTGTGGGCTAC